>PVHP010033411.1:0-19679 GCA_004024765.1 Zapus hudsonius
AGTGCAGAGAGCTCCTGCCATGCGGGAGGCAGCAGGTAGGAGAGAGCCCATGGGAGGCTTACCAGGACAGGAGCCTGGAAGTTCCGGAAAGATGAACAGCCGACAAAGAGGTCTTGCCCACCTGGTAGGGATCTATATATAACCTCATTGTGGTGGGCTTTACCCTCACTCAGGTGAGCCAGAGTGAGGGTTGATTGGTGTGGATTTAGGGACTGGCTCAGGAAGAGGCTAGCCAAGATGCCAAGTTTTGGGGTTGAGTGGAACCAACCCCAATACCAGGATCAGATTTTAATTTTAGAAAAGGAGAATTCCTTCCCAGGAGGGGCTCAGGTTGTTCATGGATTTAAAAAATTAATTAAAAAAAAAAAAAAACAAAGTGCTCGGGAGGTGGAGGTAGCAGGATCAACGTGGGTTCAAGGCCACACTGAGACTACATAGTGCATTCCAGGTCAGCCTGGGCTAGAACAAGAATCTACCTCAAGCCGGGCGTGGTGGCGCACGCCTTTAATCCCAGCACCCAGGAGGCAGAGGTAGGAGGATCACCATGGGTTCAAGGCCACCCTGAGACTACATAGTGAATTCCAGGTCAGCCTTGGACTAGAGCGAGACCCTACCTCGAAAAACCAAAATAAATAAATAAATAAATAATAAATAAATAAAGTGAAAGTGAATAAGGAGATATCTGACATCAGCTCTGGGTTCCACACACATATGAACACATATATACACATGCACCACACACAAATAGGGGGGAAAAAACCCTGAGATTTATATTGGAGTGAATATGAGCAAAACACATGATATGAATGTGTGAAAATGTCATAATGAAATTTATCATTTTGTATATATGCTAATGAAAGAATGCTAGTAATAAAAGAGAATACTGTATGGTGATATTATAATATTCTTTTTGTTTGTTTATTTGCTTTTTCAAGATAGGGTCTCCCTCTAGCCCAGGCTGACCTGGAATTCACTATGTAGTCTCAGGGTGGCCTTGAACTCATGGCGATCCTCCTATCTCTGCCTTCCAAGTGCTGGGACTAAAGGCGTGTGCCACCAGGCCAGGCTGAGATATTATAATATTCTTGCACTAAAGTACTCTAAACACACAGTGCCTGCGCATAATGGGAACTCGAAATGGCCATTTATTTGTTCAGAAAACATGTATTGAATGAAAGGCTTTTAGATGAGTGTGAACACCTTCATAACACCACCATTTGCAGGAACTGTTTTCTAGTTCTACCCTTTACTAGGATTTCTTGGTACAGCAGAAAAGCAGACTTATGACTACTTACTTGTCTGATTATTTACTTGTCACCATGAAGACAGGTCAGCTGTGGTGGTATCGCCCTCTGCCTTGAGAGCTGCAAGCCTTTGACAAAAGGCTGGGGGCGCTTGAGGTAAACCTGTGCCAGTGTCATATGCCCAGCATTGATTACGCTTCCTTCCTATGTTCCAGACATGTGCCAAATTCTGGGAATATGGAAATAAGTAGGACATTTTGTTATTCAGCTTTGGTTGCTATGACACAATACTGTAGACTGGGGAGCTTAGAAACAATACGCATTTATTTCTCACAGGTCCGAGAGTGAAAAGCCAGCCTGGTCAGGTTGTGGTGAGTGCCCCTTCCCAGATGGCAGACTGTGGATCACATGGCAAGTTCCCTGGCCTTTTTTAAAAAAATTATTATTATTATTATTATTATTATTATTATTATTATTATTATTATTGAGGTAAGGTCTTGCCCTAGCCCAGGCTGACCTGGAATTCACTATGTAGTCTCAGGGTGGCCTTGAACTCATGGCGGTCCTCCTACCTCTGCCTCTCCAGTGCTGGGACTAAAAATGTGCACCACCAGGCCCGGCCCTGGCATCTTCCTGAGGATCCACCTTCATGTCCTAACCAGCTTCCAATACTTTGGAGTGAAGATTGGAGTGAAGAAGAGGAGTAAGATTTCAAAAATAGGAATGTTTCTTTACAGGCCATTGCCCACCAAAACAAGATGGTAAGACCCTGTTGCTGAAGACCCCACAGGCTCGGGCTGCAGGCCACTGAGAAATCAAGCTGGAGCTGAGCTGGAAACCTCCTCTCTCTTAACCAGCTGACAGAAAGCTGGAAAAAGCTATGGCTGCCTGCAGCCCTGTGGGAGAGAGAAGCCATCAATGGTGGTGAACAGCAGTGGACCTTGTAAGTCTTAAGATTGGCAGCCAGGCCAAATGGGCCAACTGGGGCAATAGTGGCAAGTTTGTTGTGGGGAAAACCAACTGCTCTCTAATTGCACTGGAAGCCCGCTCCATGGAGAAGCCTTCAAATGAACTCCAGGCTCATGCACCACTTTGTGCATCTGACTTCATGTGGGTACTGAGGAACTGAACCCTGGTCAACAGTCTTTGTAAGCAAGTGCCTTTAACCCCTGAGTCATCATTTTCCCAGCCTATCCTGCATGAGTCTTAAAGAAAGGTGGGAGGATGGAAAGAATGGGGCTGGAAGGAGACCCCCACTTGCCATGCCCATCTTCTCACATTTCCATTAAGTAATCCTGACTCCTGTGGTTTAGGCTAACAGAAAAGATGGATGCTTATTTGGTACAAAAATGCTGGTTTGTTTCAGTTCTGGTCTAGACGCAATATATGGAGGCAAATGCTCTTCTATCACTGAGCTACATCTTTTTCTGTCTTTCTTTTGTTCTTTCTTCTTCTTTTCTTCTTTTTTTCTTTCTTTCTTCCTTCCCTCCCCTCCTTCCTTCATTTCTTTCTCTCTCTTCCTTCCTTTCTTTTTAAATATTTTATTTTAAATATTTTATTTTTTAAGGGAGGGAGAAAACAGAGAGAAAGAGAGAGAGAAAGAGAGAGAGAGAGAGAGAGAGAGAGAAAGAGAGGTATGCCAGGACCTTCTGCCACTGCAAACTCCAGATGCATGCACCACTTTGTCCATCTGGCTTTATGTGGGTACTGGTAAAATGAACTCTGGGCTGTCAGGCTTTGCAAGCAAGTGTCTTTAACCACTGAGCCATCCCTCCAGCCCTTTCTTTCTCTTTTGAGACAGGGTCTCATGTTGCCCAGGCTGACCTTGAGCTCACTAAGTATCCAATCTTGAACTTCTTATCCTCCTTATCCACTCTTGAGTGCTGAGGTTAAAGGTACGTGTCACCACACTTGACATGCCAACCCTCTTGTCACTATTTTTATTCGTTTGTTTGTTTGCTTGGTTTTTTTCGAGGCAGTGTCTCACTCTAGCCCATGCTGACCTGGAACTCACTCTGTAGTGCCAGGCTGGCCTTGAATTCATGGTGAAACACCTACCTCTGCCTTCCGGGTGCTGGGGTTAAAGGCGTGCCCACCTCACCCAGTGTATTTTTCATTTGAGACAGTGTCATTAAATTGCCCATGCTTGGGCTGGAGAGATAGCTCAGTGGCTTAGGTGCTTGCCTGAAGAGCCTAACGACCCGAGTTCAATTCCCCAGTGCCCATGTAAAGCCAGATGCACAAAGTGGAGTCCGTTTACAGCAGATGGAGGCCCTGGCTTGCTCATTCTCTCTGCCTGGCTCTCTGCTTGCAAAATAAATAGATAGATAGATAGATAGATAGATAGATAGATAGATAGATAAATTGCCCATGCTCACTTGTGCAATGGAGGTGCCAAAGCCTGGGGGAGGCAATCAACAGCTTTTAATTCGGCCAAGTAATCCACTCAGTGACGGGGAACCCTTAACTGGAACTGGGGACTCAGGGTGAAATGCACTGGGACCCAAAATCTTGGGACCCCCAAAGAGAAATACACTTTACAAGTGATTTACAAAGAGGCTACTCACAATAGAATCTAGCCAATTAAGAAATGTGTGTGTCTCAGTTAATCTATACTGATCTCACTCTCTGATGGAGATTCTGTTTGCATTTTTCAGAAGGCAGCAAGAGAGCTATGGCTCTTCCAACCCTACCAACGAGCGAGCAGCAGGCCGATAGCTGACATCCTGGCAAGAGATGAGTCACCCCAGACCTACCGTGGAGGATCCACATGGAATCCCGCAAAGAGTGGTGGGATAAGCAAGAGACCTATATCCACAGTCAACCCAGGATGAGCCAGACAGACACAACGATCTTCAACACAACCTAAAGCAGAAGTACAGAGACCCCCTAAGACCTCAACAATAAAGCAGCCTTAATACTCACCCACCATGACTCAGGAAACTGAGCAGAAGAGTGGACAGAAAGATTGTAAGGGCCATGTTGGAGGAGAATGTCCAGAGGTATGCCCCCCCCCTCAGGAACAACATACAAAGGGGGGTGGATCCGGGTTGACTCCTAGGCTATCCATAACCCCCTGCCCCATGGACTGATCCCTGGCCCATGGAGGAGGATATCCAGCTGATTGGGGACAGGGAAGAGGGAAATTGGGGAACTGGGGATACCAACACATTATTTGCTCATTTAATGTATCTAATAATGGGCAATAAAGAAAAAAATTTTTAATTGCCCATGCTTGCCTTAAATTCCCTCTGTAGCCACAGACTGGCCTTGAACTTGTGATCCTCCTGCCTCAGCTAGTAGCTTGGATTCCAGGCCTGCGCATCACACCCAGATGATCCAAACAGTCTTAACTGACCTTATGAAATTCATCTTGCTGTGCTCTGAAGTCAGGCAATGTTCTAACCCAGGCTTGGCCCAGAGAGAGAACTTATATGAGAATTTGATAAAGCAAAATATTACAATAACTCTTCTAGACTCCAATATGTACCCCATTCCATCTCCTGGGGACCTCCCAATATACACACATCGTCCCTCATGCAAAGAAAGATATTGGTATTCTGTGTTATGTGGCAATTTCTTACGCATTTTGTGAATTGGGCAGTTCTGTCCCTAAGAAACTGACCCATTTTTGTCCACATCAGAAAAGATGTGCTTCCATTCATTCATTCAGCCATGTGCTAAGCACTGATTCAGCACCTATGAAAAGACCATGTGCTTGTCCAGTATTCAGAACACAGAGAGAAATAAGACACAATGGGCCAGCTGAGGTGACACACACCTGAAAGTCAGCATTCTATAGGCTGTGGTAGGTAGGAGGATTGTGCATTCAGGGCCAGCCTGAGCTATGTAGTGATTTCAAGGTCAGCCTGGGCTACCTGATGAGTTCCTGGAAGGAGAGAGAGAGAAAGAGAGGAGAGATGGAGACTCTACCTTAGGGATGCATAGTACTGCCTGGAATGCCTGTGCTAAGTGAAATAGACAAACAGGAAACATCTGAAGTTCCCCTCTAATAATAGCTTCTGCTGCCAGGTGATGGCTCACAGGCTGAAGTGCTTGCCAGTCATTCCTGAGTACCCAAGTTTGATCCCCAGACCCCACATAAAAAGATGAAAGCCATGGCGGGCTCCTGTAATCTCAGCACACTGATGGCAGCAGGATGGGAGGTGGGACAGAAGAATTTCCCAGAAGCTCAGAGCACAGCAAAGAACAACACCAGAAAGAGAGATCCAGATCCAGAGACAGAGCTCTGCCTCAAATGAGGTGACAAGGACCAACCTGAAAACCTTCCTCTCTCTCTCTCTCTCTCTCTCTCTCTCTCTCTCTCTCTCTCTCTCTCTCTCTCTCTCTCTCTCTCTCTCTCTCTCTCACACACACACACACACACACACACACACGTAAATAATTTTTTTAATAATAGTTCTGTGATTATTGTTAAAATCACATCTTGGTAGGCAAACTCATGATCCTCTTGCTTCAGCCTCTCAGGTAGCTGGGATTAAAGAGCATGCTTTATCCACCACACCTGGATCTACAAATTGTTTGCTTTTGCTTTCTCAAATTTTGGGGGGTTTTGATGTTGTCGTTTGTTTGTTTTTCAAGGTAGGACCTCATTCTCTTGTTTTTTTCGATTTTTTGAAGTTAGGGTTTCCCTATGTAGCTCTGTCATGGTTTGATCCAGGTGGTCCCCACAAACAAATGAATGCGTTCTGGGTAATCCATCCTCAGCTAATGGCAGTTTGGGTTTTACAACCTCGTTGGAGCTGTGTTGTCAGGGGCGGGCTTATGGGGTTATAAACCAGATTCCTTTGCCAGTGTTTGGCACACCTTCCTGCCATTATTTGCAGTGCTGTGGCAGAGGTGATGTCCACCCCTCTGCTCATGCCATCATTTTCCCTGCCAGAATGGAGTCTCCCCTTGAGTCCATAAGCCAAATAAACCCATTCCTCCACAAGCCACTTTTGCTTGGGTTCTTTCTGTGCAGCAACTAGAAAGCTGACTGCAACAAGCCCTGACAGGCCTAAAACTCAGTTTGTAGACCAGACTGGTCTCAAACTTATAGCCATCCTCCTGCCTCTTCTCTGGATTCTAGGATTAGAGGCATGTGCCACCATGCCCAGCTGAGGTTCTCCAGGCTTGAGCCAAGGGGCCCTGATTAAAGACCAACATGCCACTTCCTAGCTTTGTGCCATAGCTGGACTCTAGAGGGTTTCTCTCAGGTCAGTGTGTTAAAAGACTTCGTCTCCCAGAGACCGGATGTGGGCAGGTGGTGGAAATGTGAACTGGTGAAGCATAGGGGAGCCGTTTTTAAGATCATGGAGTTTGGGGGTGATTCTATAATCCCCTGGCCTCTTCCTCTCTTTGCATTTGTTTCTCAGCCATGAGTGGAACAGCTTCTTTCTGTCACACGCTCCCCACCATGATGCTCGGCCTCATCACAGACCCATAAACAACAGTCCATGGACTGATACCTCCAAAATTGTGAGCCTTTTGCTAACTCAATGATCTCAGTATTGGTTAGAGTAACAGACGGCTGAGGAACACAGTGCATGACCTTCAACTCCTTGACTTCTCTGTCCGTTTCCTCATCTGTGAAATTAAGATTACATATGCAAACCCGTGTGTCAGCCATCATTCTCCCCGGTTCCTCAGTGGCTTCTTTCCACATCATGGTGCTGCTTCTACATGGTAATGAGGCCCGGTCTGTTCCTGCCTGGATTCTTTTTTATCATGATTACTTGTGATTCATTCAGCTCATTATGTTCTTAGGCCATTAAAATGGGGAGAATGTCACTCAGAAGAGTCTGAACAAACAGAGCCCAGAGGGATCTCACTTCATAGCCAGCGTTCACAATCAAGAAAGTCAAAAGTCAGCCATTAGCAGAGAGACAAAGAATCTCTCATGAAACTTTTACAGTTCAATGCCTCTGCCTCTAACGGACTGTATTCTTTAGGCTTTCCTTTGAAATGCTTATTTCAAAAGGCATTAATTATTTGATTTTTCAAAATAATTGACTTGCTTTATACAGGAACTTGTATATGTGCTGGATGGACCCGCTGGGAGGAGGGAGGGTGAGTAGTTTAAGGAGCCCTCCCACCTCGTTTTCCACATTTCAAAGGGAGTGTTTGTTTTTAAAACAATCACTTCTTCAGAGAAATTCCAGATTTAGCCCTAACCTGAAAAATCATGCCAGGATGTTCCTCATGCTGGTATGGGCAGCAGATGAACGCCCTCCCTCTGGGCTCTATGAAGCCTGCTCATCCTGAGACTGGACTCTCTTCTTTCCTTCTCTGTTGCTGTCTCCAGGGAGAGCCTTCACGTATGTAAACATGAGCTTCCCTAGAAGAGGGAGGCCCACACTTAATAACTTTAGTTATAGCACAATTCTATTTTTAAAAAAAATTTATTTGCAATGAGAGAGAGAGAGAGAGAGAGAGAGAGAGAGAGAGAGAGAGAGAGAGAGAGAGAGAGAGAATAGGCATGCCAGGGCCTCCAGCCACTTCAAATGAACTCCAGATGCATGCACCACTTTGTGCATCTGGTTTTAGGTGGGTTCTGGGGAATTGAACCCAGGTTCTTAGGCATTGCAGGCAAGTGTCTTAACCTCTTAGCCATATCACTAGCCCCAACTCTTTTTTTTTTGTTTGTTTGTTTTTCAAGGTAGGGTCTTGTTCTAGCCCAGGCTGACCTGGAATTCACTATGTAGTCTCAGGGTGGCCTTGAACTCACGGAGATCCTCCTACCTCTTCCTCCTGAGTGCTGGGATTAAAGGCGTGCACACACGCCCCCAACTCTTTTTTTTAAATCTTGATTTTATTTACTTATTACTTATTTATTTTGTGTGTGTGTGAGAGAGAGAGACAGACAGAGAGAGAGACAGAGAGAGAGAGAAGGACATGGGCACACCAAGGCCTCCTGTCACTACAAATGAATTCCAGATACGTGTGCCACTTTGTGCATCTGGCTCTATGTGGGTACTAAGAAATCAAACCCTGGTCAGCAAGCTTTGCTAACAAGTGCCTTTAACTGCTGAGCCATCTCCCTAGCCCAAGCAAAATTCTTAAAGCAAGTATAAGTATAATAATTCTAGCTGGGCTAGCTAGGAAGATCATTTTCAGTTTGAGGCCAGCCTGGAGGTAAAGAGTGAGTTTTAGGTCAGCCTGGGCTAGAATGAGACCCTACCTTGTAAATAACAAACAAAAAAACAAACAAACAAAAAGAATGGTAAAAAAAAAATTAAATTAGGCCTAGAGAGATAGCTTAGCAGTTAAGGCATTTGCCTGCCAGGCAGCTCATTTACAGGGGCCAGAGGCCCATTTTCTCTCTCTCTCTCTCTCTTTCTGCCTCTTTCTCTCCCTCATTATTACAAATGAATAAATAAATAAAATGTTAAAATGTTTAAAGATTAAATTATAAAAAAGATCCAGGCATGGTGGCACATGCTTTTAATCCCAGCATTTAGGAGGCAGAGTTAGGAGGATTGTTGTGAGTTTGAAGCTACCCTGAGACTGTATAGTGAATTCCAGGTAAGCCTAGGCTAGAGAGCAAGAGACCATACCTCAAAAAACTGAAAATAAATAAATAAATAAATTTTCTAGCCAAGTATGGTACAACACCTGGGAGGTAGAGGTAGGAGGACAGGAGTTCAAGGTTACCTATAGCTATGTAGAACTTTAGGCCAGCCTGGGCTATGTGAGACCCTGTCTCAAAGGAAAAGAAAGAGAAACGAAAATTAAAAATAAAAGAATAGCTTTTTTGGGCTGGAGAGATGGCTCAGCGGTTAAGGCACTTGCCTCCAGTGCCTAAGGCCCCGGGTTCAATTCCCCAGGTCCCACATAAACCAGACCCACAAGGTGGTGGCCCTGGTGTTCTCTCTCTCTCTCTCTCTCTCTCTCTCTCTCTCTCTCTCTCTCTCTGCTTGAAAATTAATAAATAAAATATTAAAAAAAAAAAAGAATAGCTTTTTTGCAGAGCCCCCCAAAACTCCAGGGCTTTGTACATACTAGGCAAGGGCTCTATTACTGAACTATACAGCCCCCAAAAGGCATTTTTTTTTTGCTTATGTGTGTGTTATGTGTTCTTTAGATAAGGTGTATACACATGTATGTGCCCATGTGGCATCATATACACTCATCTGCGGTCGCCAGAGCAGAGCCTCAAGTGTTCCTCTACATCACTCTCTGCCCATTCTATTATTATTGTAGTTGTTGTTATTATTGTTAGGCTAAAACCCAGGCCCCAACATGGAGCTGGGACCTCAAGATGGAGCCAGTCTTGTAGCCCCTGAGCAAATAAACTGATGGCAGCCAAATCTCTGGTGTATATTGCTTGTTCTAACCCCACCCCAAGGCCCGTGACTGCAAGATCTAGATAAAGTTAACTTAAAAAGTACCTTGTCTGGCCGGGCATGGTGGTGCATGCCTTTAATCCCAGCACTTGGGAGGCAGAGGTAGGAGGATCACCATGAGTTCAAGGCCACCCTGAGACTACATAGTGAATTCCAAGTTAGCCTGGGCTAGAGTGAGACCCTACCTCGAAAAACCAAAAAAAAAAAAAAAAAAAAAAAAAGTACCTTGTCTGATGACCTATGGCAGCTCCTCTTTCCCTTTAAAAGTCCAAGCCGACTAAGCCCAGTTGGCTTCCTCCGCCTTAACGAAAAGGTCTGCAGTAGTCCAAACCTGCCACTTCTTCAGCTTGCCTCCTTAAGAACTTAAAGGTTCTAAATCACCGAAGTGACATTAGGATTCGATGATTAATTTTTTTTTTTTACTATAACAGCCTGGCTATAACACCCATAAGCCTGCCCAACACCCAAACTGCCATCAAACCATCATCTTCCTTCTCCTCTACTTTCTCATTCTTTCCATCATGGGCTTCTGTGCCCCAGAGGCTGCTGAGTCAGGAGAAGTGGACATCCTGATAACTGCATCTGACCCGAATCGCCTCCCCCAGGGCCACCTCGAGACACTACAGTCTAACTTCCTTCCCTCTTCATACCTCAGAGGGTCAAATACCACATTCAGACCCATGTGGACCTCGTCCTGTCCTTGACAAAAGCCTGGGGAAGGGGAGAAAGGGAGCTCAGCCACTTCTGAGTCAGCAGCCTCTGGGGCACAGAAGCCCATGATGGAAAGAATGAGAAAGTAGAGGAGAAGGAAGATGAGGGTGTGTGGTGGTTTGATTCATGTGTCCCCCATAAATTTGTGTGTTCTGAATGCTTTATTCCCTAATCATGGCAGTTTGGCTATTGGAACCTTGTTGTAGGTGGGCTTATGGGGATTATAGCCAACTTCCCTTTGCCAGTGTTTGGCACACTCTCCTGCTGGGGTTGTCTACCTGATGTTGTCCAGGATGTGATGTCCAGCCTCTGCTCATGCCATTGTTTTCCCAGCCATCATTGAGCTTGGAGCTTCCCCTTGAGTCTGTAGGGTATCAAACACATTGCAATCTCTGACCTCTGCCTCCTGAGTGCTGGGATTAAAGGTGTGCACCACCATGAACCAGCAAGAAGCAAAGGCTTCTTAACAAATCCTGTGGTCATAAAGTTTGGACTTCATTGTTTTGCTGTACTGTTAGAGAAAATGAATGAATGCAGGACCGTAAGACTTTTTTTTTGGATAAAGTTACATGTAGCCCAGGCTGGCCTTGAACTTCTGATCCTCCTACCTCCAGCTCCCAAATACCAGGATTATAGGCATGTACCACCATGGCTCAGCCAAAGTTTATATTATAACATTTTCCTAGGTGTACTGGCTTGAACTAGGGGTCCCCATCAACTCATCTGTTTGAATGCTTGGTCCCTAGCTAGTAGCAATTTAGGAGGTGGAGCCTTACTGGAGGAGATGGGTTGTTGGGGGCAGGCTTAGGGGTGTTATAGCCAGCTGCCCCCTTGCCAATGTATGACTCACTCTCCTGCTACTATTGACCACCTGCTGTGGCAGAGGTGATGTCCACCCTCTGCTCCCGCCATCTTTCCCCTGCCATCATGGAGCTTCCCTGGAGCCTGTAAGCCAAAATAAACCCTTTCCTCCCATCAGCTGCCTTTGGTTGGGTGTTTGTCCCAGCAACAAGAAGGTAACTGGAACACAACGAGAATATAATTTTCTAAAAATAGAAGGGTTACAGTGAGGATAAAAAAAATCCTGCTTGAAATTGTCTTACTTTTCTTCTTTTTTTCCTTGGGCCAAGATGACATCATAGAACAAGAAGTAATCACTATTTCTGGGAAGACTGAGGGTTTCAGCAAACATAAATATTTACTGATCTGTTCCTTTTTACCTCTCTAGTCTGTAGACTGGTACTGTGGATAGATGGCAGCCGGAAGTTATCATCAAAGAATCTGGGGAGGTGGCTCTGGCAGGGTCCAGAGGGTCCTGCAGAGGGACAGTGAGGTTTGGCTAATTTGAAAGTGGGGGAAGCAGGGGGCTCTGTTTCAGAGGAGAGAAGCTCCAGGCCTTGACTCACAGAGCTTTATTATTCATTTTTTAAAAATATTTTTATCTATTTGCAATCAGAGAGAGATAGAGAGGGGACAGACAGAGAGAACGGGCGCACCAGGACCTCTCGCTGCTGCAGATGAACTCCAGATGCATGTGCCACTTTGTGCATCAGGTACTTGTTTTGTAGGCAAGTGCCTTAACCACTGAGTCATCTTTCTAACCCTTTTGTTGTTGCTGCTGTTGTTGATGGTGGTGGTGGTGGTGGGTTTTGAGGTAGGGTCTTGCTCTAGCTCAGGCTAACCTGGAATTTACTATGTAATCTTAGGTTTGCCTCGAACTCACAGCAATCCTCCTACCTCTGCCTCCGGAGTGCTGGGATTAAAGACATGTGTTGCCTTGCCTGGCTTGTAAAGGCTCATTCATTATTAACTGTTATTTTAGCATAGATTATCATAGGAGTACGTTCTCACAACACTGCTTGCTATGTTATTTTGAGACAGAGCAGATGCTTACAGAGAAAGAAGAAAACTGGCCAGCAGGGCTTTACGACCTGCAGTAGCAAGGACCAGCTCCTTACCAGCCTGGGAGCAGCATGCACTCCTAAGCTTGCATCGGCACATGTTCAGAGCTTTGCCATAATAAACATTCTTGACTCAAGGTGCTTAGCACAGTCAAGCTGCTGTCAGGTGTCAGGGAGGGAGGTGGTCTTCGACATGTAAGGACCTGAGTTGGGATCTCCAGCACCTGTGCCCAGCAGGATGCGAAGATGGGCACCTGTAATCCCAGCACAACTATGCTGAGAAGGGAGGCAGAGGCAGGAGAAACTGCTGGAAATTCATGGTCCACCTAGCCCGGAAAATTCAGTGGTGAACAGTGAGACACCCTGCCTCAAATGAGGCAGAAGGGGAGGATGGACGCCTCAAAGATGACCTCTGACCTTTACACGCATGCCACAGACACACACACCAAAAACAAACAAACCAAAAAACCAGCACTCAGAAGGCAGAGGTAGGAGGGTTGATGTGAGTTCTAGGCCAGCCTGGGACCAGTGATAATTATATATGGCTGTACATAAAAGAAACCTAATCATGGCGCCTTTACCAAAAGAGAGCAAAATTTCTCTTATTTATCAAATCAGGAAGTGGTCCACAGCTGTCTCACCATCTTCAGCAAGAGCTTTGAATCACATGGTCATAGACGGCTGCTGGACCTCCATCATGGCCTCCAAGTACTTGGTGGGATGGTTAAGGAAAAAGAAAAAAGAAAAAGAGCAGAAAGCATGTTGTGCTTGGTCCTGAATGCCTAGTCAAAGGTCTATGGCTGGAAAGCTACTCTGGCTGAATGGCTACGTTGTGTCCACCAAGCTGTCTTCTAAATATATATATATTTATGCCCATAGATCAGTGTTGCTCTCAGTTTTGGTCAGAGAAGTTTTTTTTTTTTTCCCAGAAGATGGCAACTACTGGGGTGACTCAAAACTCCTCAAAGTGCTGAGAAAAAGTGACAGTGAGTGTTCAGAATTAAATGAGACATCTCTATGACACTCCCACAATGCTCAGGGAACATTGTGGAAGAGGCGGCAGAAAGGCCAAAAGAAGTGGAGGAAACCATGTAAGCCATTGCCAAAGCACAAGACAATACAGGCTGAGGTCACAGCTGAAGCTGGAACTGAGGTGGAAGCCAGCTCCCTGCTGTCCAGCTGTCATAGTGCTGGAAAGTGTTTTGTGAGGTGCAGGGGTTGGGGTGAGGGGGGACAAAAGTCTCCAACAGCAGGAACAAGCAGTGGATCGTGCAAGTTGCAGAATCAACCAGCTAGGCAAGATGTACCCACCAGTGCAATAGTGGCACATTAAGTTATGGGGGTAATCAACTGCTCTCTGATTGGATATGAGGCCCACTAAGTGGGAGGGAATTCATGCCTAGAATTGTGAACCAAGTCAAAAAGCCTATGGTTTAGAAGATCAGACCATAAGAGGGAAGCTATGCTATTCTCTGGATAAATGGAGGGGTCCTCCCTGCCAAAAAGTTTTTGAGGGCTGGAAGGATGCCTCAGTGGTTAAGGCACTTGCCTGCAAAGCCTGATGACTTGGGTTGGATTCTCCAGTACCCATGTAAAAGCCAGATGCACAGAGTGGCCCATGCATCTGGAGTTCATTTGCAGTGGCTAGAGGACCTGACACACCCATTCTTTCCCTCTTTCTCTCTCCCTTGCAAATAAATGAAATATTATTATATTATACTATTAGTTTTCTAATTGTATATGTGTACCCCCTTTGATCCATGCTGCTCTTGTTCTTGGTTTGGAGACTCTGCTTTTTTTTTTAAACTTTGTATTGGTAGCTTCCATAATTATAGATAATATACCATTATGATTCTCTCTCCTCCCTCATATCTCTTCCCCCTCTCAATTAGTCTTTGTTTTGTTTCAGCGTTATCATCTTTTCCTCCCATTATGTGTAGGTATTATCAGTCACTGCAAAGTCATGAATATCAAGGTCATTTTGTGTCTGGAAGTTTGCATTGTAAGCAGTCCTACCCTTCCTTTGGCTCTTACAATCTTTCTGCCACCTCTTCTGCAATAGACCCTGAGCCTAGGGAGGTGTGATAGAGATGTCCCAGTGCTGAACACTCCACTGTCATTTTTTCTCAGCATTATAGTGTCTTTTTAGTTATCTCCATGGTCACTGACCATGATGGTTAGGTTTTGTTGTCAACTTGATCTTTTAAATTATCTTTGGAGGGGCTCTGATGTTTATCATAGGAAGGCAGCCCTCTTAGCAAGGGGGCAGGATGTAAGGAAGCTAGAACATCCCTTCCTGGGAGGGCAGTGCATGAAGGAAACTCCAAGAGACTCAGGAAGCCAACAAGTCTGGGATAAGATTTCAAGATCCTGCCCTAAGGCTATATAAAGGAGAAAGAAATCTCATTTCCCCATCCCCCCTGACTGTTTGCTGTTCTGTGTGTGTGGTATTGGTGATGGGTTTCTCTCTCTGCTTGGACCCATGAAAGGAGATCAGCCTCTTTTACCATTATGGAACTTCCCCTGGATCTGTAGGTTCAATAAATCCTTTCCTCCCATAAATTGTGCATGGTTTGGAGATTCATCCCAGCAGTGTATGGCTGACTATGACAAAATTTGGAATCTTACAATCTTTAAGCCATCTCTTCCACAGTAGACCTGAGCCTAGGGAGGTGTGACAGAGATGTTCCAGTGCTGAATACTTCACTGTCACTTCTTCTCAGCAATATGGTGTCTTTTGAATTATCCCAGTGGTCACCGCCATCTGAAAAAGAGAAGCCAAAAGTGAGAGTAACATTAATATAATGGGTATGAATATTCAAAATAAAGTGCTTGTAAGGCAGTTTGGTGGGTATATGTATTTAGCCAGACAACAGCAGGCATTACTCCCCTAGGGCTCATGACCTCCCAGCCATAGCTTTTGACTAGATCTTCAGTACCAGGCATACTTTCCCTCCCATGGAGCAGGCCTCCAGTACAATTAGAGAGCAGTTGGTTCCCCCATGATAGACGTGCCACTATTGCACCAGTTGGTACATTTGGCCTGGCTGGCCAATCTTAAGACTTGCAAGGTCCACTGCTGTTCACCACCATTGATGACTTCTCTCTCCTATAGGGCTGCAGGTAGCCATAGCTTTTTCCAGCTTTCTGTCAGCTGGTTAAGAGAGAGGTAGTTTCCAGCTCAGCTCCAGCTTGATTTCTCAGTGACCCGAAGCCCAAGCATGTGTGGACTTTAGTAATAGGGTTTACCATCTCGGGAGAACCTGCTTTAAAAAAATGTTTTATAAACTTATTTATTGTTAATAATTAGATATACTATATCAGCAAGTCTTGTGGTAGCACTCCCATTACCCTCCTCCCTGTCCCCAACCCACTGGGGGGCCCTCCTCAGTGAGATTGCTGGACCAGACCATGGAGTAGGGGATTATGAATTATACAAGAAGTAGCCAATTTTGTTCTTGTGTGTTGTTGTTGAGGCGGGAAATGTTTCTGGATATTCTCCCCCACCATGGCTCTTACAATCCTCCTGCCCCCTCTTCCGCTCAGTTCCCTGAGTCATGGTGGGTGAGTTTTAAGTCTGCTTTACTGTTGAGGTCTTACTCTCTGAATTTCTGCTTTGGACTGTGTTGGGTAGCCTCGGTGTCCCTCTCCATTATCCTTTCCCAACAAGATGTGGGATGATGGAGAACCTGTTTTTTAAAGATGACAGTGAGCACCGGGGAGACCCAAGACACACCAGAATAACAAGAAGAGAAAGTTGGGGGCTGGCCCAGTGGTTAAGGTGCTCGCCTATAAAACCTAAGGACCTGAGTTTGATTCCTCAGTGCCCATGTAAAACCAGATGTGCAAAGTTGCACATGCATCTGGAGTTCATTTGCAGTGATTAGAAGCCCTGGTATGCCCATTCTCTCTCTTTCTTTTTTAGCTTTTTCATTTTTTACAAGGTAGGGTCTCGCTCTAGCCCGGGCTGACCTGGAATTCACTATGTATTCTCAGGGTGGCCTCAAACTCACAGTGATCCTCCTACCTCTGCCTCCCAAGTGCTGGGACTAAAGGCATGAGCCACTATGCCCGGCTCTCTCTTTCTACTTGAAAATAAATAAAAATATTTTTAAATTTTAATTTATTTGCAAAGGGAGAGAGAATGGGCTCAGCAGGGCCTCCTGTCACTGCAAATGAACTCCAGATGCATATGCCACTTTGTGCATCTAGCTTTACGTGGGTACTGGGGAATTGATCCCAGTCCAAAGTGGCCTTTGCATTGCTGTTTTGGAGAGCTGGGGTGAATGGTGGGGGTGGAGCCAGTTTATTGAAATGACTTTCCCATGTCCTGGGGTGAATAAAATCAATGCACGCTTTGCGACTCAAGATTGGGAAGAGAAGCCATTATTCTGGAAGCAGCTCATTGTAGGTTAACGCTGTGCTGGGGTGAATGAGGCAGACAGGATATGTCAGCAAAAGGACTTGTCATGGCATCAATGAAGAGACATTCACCCCTTTGTCAGAGCCAGAGAGAAGGAGGGGCAGAGCAGCAGGAGGGAGAGAGGAAGGAAGACAGCTCTGTTCTAGCAACAGGAAATTGCCCTGGGAAGATTGATTTGCCCTTAGTGCCAAGTCATCGTGCGGAGAGAGGGCTGTGTGTGGAGTCTTTTATACTCGGTCCACTCACCTGGCTGTTCCGCCCGCCCCCCGCCCCCCTCCCAGGCACTCAGCCCTCCTATTACTCAGAGCGTTCACAGGCAGTTGCACGGAAATAATGGACCCTCAAGCCTAACTTGCTGAAAGGCTCCGGTAATCTTTTATTGATACAAAATAGATCTCTGAGGAAGTTGTAAGCAGACTGTGTGGAGGTGGCTTGGTGCAGATGGGGAAAGATGGGGGCTATAATGATAGGCTCTGGGTACCCAGAAGAATGCTGTGGAGGGCAGGGTCACCCCATGGCCAGGCACTCATGGTGGAAATGGTCACGTGATCCCATTCATTCTCTCTTGTCATATGGCCCTCGGTCACTCTCATTCCTACAACACAGCAAGGCTAAATGACCTGGGCCACCCTATAGCAAACAAATGGACTGATTCTGTCCTCCAAAAATGGGGTGCCAGAGAGATGGCTCAGTAGTTAAGACACTTGGCTGCAAAGCCTAAAGAGCTTGGTTTGATTCCCCAGGGCTCACGTAAAGCCAGATCAGATGCACAAAGTGGCACTGCATCCGGAGTTCTTTTACAGTGTCTCGAGGCCCTGGTGCGTCTATCATCTCTCTCTCTCTCTCTCTCTCTCTCCAAAACCATGGTGGGGGAGAATATCCAGAGACATTGCCCACCTCAGTAACAACATGGAAAGGGTGGTGGAACCTGGTTGACTTCTAGGCTATTCACAACCCCCTACCCCCAGACTGCCCACGGAGGAGGAAACCCAACTGACCGGGGACAGGGAAGAGGGAAATAGGGGAACTGGAGACATCAACACATTATTCCCTTATTAAGTGTATCTAATTATGGATAATAAAAATAAAAATAAATAAAAAGTTATGTATGTGGAAGTCCTCAACCCTGGTTCCTTAGAATATAACTTCACACGGGAATAGGGACGTGGAGAGATCACTAGTTAAGATGAGGTTATACTGAGATAGGGTGAACCTTCTTCAAATATGACTGATGTCTTGTTTTCTTTTTGCATTGATGGGTGTTGCCATCAGCTTTCTAGTTGCTGCGCAGAAAGAACCCAAACAAAAGCGGCTTGTGGAGGAATGGTTTTATTTGGCTTATGGACTCCAGGGGAGACTCCATCCTGGCAGGGAAAACGATGGCATGAGCAGAGGGGTGGACATCACCTCTGCCACAGCACTACAAACAGCAGCAGGAAGGTGTGCCAAATACTGGCAAGGGGAAGCTGGCTTATAAGACTGCCCCCAACAACCTAGCTCCATTGAGGTTGTAAAATCCAAACTGCCATCAGCTGGGGATTGATTACCCAGAACACATTCATTTGTTTGTGGGGACACCTGGATCAAACCATGACAGTGGGGATCAAATCCAGAGTGCTGTGTATGCTAGGAAAGTGTTCTACCACCCAGCTATATACCCTCAGCGGACTTGGTCCTTTGATGAGAGCAGACACACAGGAGTAGATGCCGTGTGACAATGGAGGCAGCTACTGGAGTGTCTGGAGAACTGCTGGCAGCCACTGAAAGCTGAAAGAAGCAAGGACAGATTCTTCTCTATGTGCTGCTGAGTGACTATGGCCTTCTGAGCACCTTGAGCTTGGACTGCCAGCTTCCAGAACGAGAAGGCAATGGATTTCTGGGGTTTGTTTGTGTGTGTGTGTTATGTGTTTGTTTCTATACGTGTATATGGGCGCACCAGGGTCTCATGCTGCTGCAAATAAATGCTAGACACATGTGCCACATTTTGCATCTGGCTTTATGTGAATGCTGGGGAATTAAACCCAGGCAAGCGGGCTTTGTAAGCAAACTTTTTTTTACCTTTAACTGCTGAGCCATCATCTCCCCAGGCCCACTCTCAGAAACTGACAAGAACTTAATCCCTTCCAAGGATTGTGCCCCTCAACAACCTCCCACTTCTTAATGGTTGTAACCTTTGACATTCTGGGACCAGGCTTCCAACACATAAACTTTGAGGAACACTGTCAGACACTGTCCAACCATATAGCAGGAACACTGGAGGAATAAGGGGTGGGTGTGTGTGTTGGGTGGCAGTGGTATTGGCAGAATTCTTGATTTTTTTTTCTCTGAAGGAAGGAAGGGAAGAAAAGAGGGAGGAAGGGAGGGAGGGGAGAGGGAGAGCAACAGGAAGAAAGGGAACGGGAAAGGAAAGGGAAGGGGAAAGGAAAAAATAAACGACTTGATTTTTTTTTCATCAATATTCCAAGAACAAATTCACTTCTTCCTTCTCCAAAATTTATTTTTTAAGTGGAATTTGAAAGTCAGGACCCATTTTTTTTTAGGACATAGTTTTTAAAAGCCTTGGTTCTGTTTCTCGGTACAGGTTTTTCTAAGAAGTCCTGACGATCCAGGGTTGTGTTAGGGACATTGTCAACTCTGGGATAATGTGGTTTCCTCCTTCTCCAGCTTTATACCTCCAAAACCAAACCCAGCAAAGCTTCAAAGGTTTGGGGCTGGGGAAATGGTTAAAGGCACTTGCTTCCAAAGCCAACCAGCTTGGGTTCAATTCCCCAGTACCCACGTAAAGCCAGATGCAAAGTGGCCCATGTGTCTAGAGTTCTTTTGCAGAGACAAGATATCATGGCATACTTACTTACACACACACACACACACACACACTTAAAAAAAAAAGTCAGGGGCTGGGGAGATTACTCAGTGGTTAGGGCACTTGCCTGCAGTGCCTAACGGCCGGGATTCAATTCCTCAGATGCTCAAAAGTGTCACATGCATCCGGAGTTCCTTTGCAGCAGCTGGAGCCTGGCTCACCCATTCTGTCTGTCTGTATCCCTTCTCT
>PVHP010033412.1:0-19678 GCA_004024765.1 Zapus hudsonius
TAAGCCATCTCTTCAGCCCATCACTCACTGTCTTGATCAGCTCTTACTCCAGAACAAGTTGAGCAATCCAGATTTCTCTGCTCAATCAGTATCAATATCAGATACTTATGACTAGTCTGGGTGTAACATGGACTCTTCTCAGCTCTAGATGAGTCTGCAGGGGATACATCTCAGTTTTCCTTCATTCCGTTGTACCCCCTCCCTCTTTCCCTACAGCCTCACCACCACTCCTTCTACTTCCTCATAAGGGAGGGAAGACAGAGAGGACCACAGAACTATTTGAACATAAAATGTGAAAGGCCCGCAATGAAGAGAGGTCAAGAAGGGAGGGTTTTATTTCAATGAACCTGTGGGCTGGGGGTGTAGCCCAGCGGTAGAGGGCTTGTCTAGTATGCACAAGGCTGGGTTTGATCCCCATCCAGAGCCCTCAATTACTTAATAAGCCTTGGGAAGCAATTCCCTTAGGATTTCAGTAGGATAATTTGGCAGGTGAGATGGAATTGAAATGTTGATGGGATTAGATCATATTTAAAAGATGAAAATTGAAAACGAACTGTGGCTTTCATGGGAGTGGTGGGAGAGCTTATTTGGTAACAATTACCTAAAGCAAACATGTTTATATTTCTATCCAATGCCAGCTGGCTGTGTGGTTAGTGCGCCCACCCCTGTGCTGAGCTTCTCCAGTGCGTGCTCATCCGCTTTCAGTTGCATGAGAAACAAGAGCTTGGGGGCTTCCTGGCTGCAGTCTCCTTGATTCCTAGAGCAGGTGAGGAGACATGACTGAGATGTCAGTCAGTTCCCATCAGCATCAAGTGAGAGGCAGACATGATAGTGAGTGCCTGCTATCCCAGCCCTTGGAAGGCTGACTAGCTAATCTACGTGAATTGGCGAGCTCCAGGTTTAGTGAGAGAACCTGTCACAAAAAAATGAGGTGGCAGGTGCTTCAGGCAAACACCCAACAGCAGCCTCTGTCACACACACGCACACATACATGCACACACATACATGAGAACTTGCATACATACACATACATGCACACACACATAGTACATACACATAACCCCACACATATACATGCAAGGGGGGAAAAGTGGTGTCAGCGCTTTGGTTCCCAGTTCTAATCCTCAGAGCCTGGAAATAAAAGGCAGCCTTCACAGCTCAGCATGGAAACAGGTGGGGCTCATTATTTTCAGTGATTACATCCTGTAAAGTCAGGGTGAACACTGAGGACATGGACACTGAATCATTGCTCCAAGATGTGCGTGATTAGGGTCCTACAAAGCTCTGGTACATTTTTTATCAACCAATACATAATAAGCTTGTTTTCTGTTTGTTTCTGCTTAAAGACACATAATTTAATAATGATTCACTATTCATTGTTGACTCATCAATATTAAATTCATGGTGAACAGAACTATCATGCATGTTTAGATGAAGGTATTTTGTTTCTCTCTTTTTTTTTTTTAGACTGACCCAGAACTTGCCATATAGCCTAGGCTGGCCTTAAACTCACTATGTTCGTGCCTCTGCATCCCAAGAGATGGGTTTACAGAATAGTACCACCACACCCCACTCCTATGTTTTTCTATGTGAGCTATACCGTGGTCTTCTTTCATCTTAGGGACACAAGAGGGCAGTCAACGTTATGCTTAGGAGCCATATGAAATGTCTACAACACTCATCCAAAGCTCAAGCACACACACACACACACACACACACACACACACACACACACACACACACCAGCCGTGGAAGTAACGAGGCACTCAAAGGACATTTGTTTAGAGTATGACAGCCAGAACAGAAAGGCAGAAAGTCGTCTTGTTCCTCCACTGGGGACAGGAGTGTCCATGGTCCATGAAAGCACCATGACTGTCAGTTTTCCAGGTTGCAAATTACTTTTAAACTGATAAGAACAAATACTACACTTGATCTTAGCCAAAAGCTGAGAAGCAATGCAAATTAATTTTAGTGAGTAGATAAGTTTACCAAGAATGAAGAGAGACCATATGTCTGAAAGTTGGCCAGTCATTACCTGATGTGTGGCTTTTAGAAAGTCAATTAAGATTCATTAAGAGAACAACATGTGTCTAATAAGGATGGAGTAAAGCTCTGACCTAGTATACACAAGGCCCTGGGTTCAATCCCAAGCATTCCCTAAAAAAATGGAGAGAAAAATCAAATTGAGATATGCTTGGTCAGAAACAAATGTGTAACGCCTAAGTAAGAAACAGATCTACACCACACCACTCAGAACATGAAGGATGTGGTCACATCATGAGGTGGTCTACACCACACCACCCTGAACATACCTGATGTGGTCAGATCATGAAGTGTCTTCATCAATCCCCAGGCCTTGAACACTTGAACTACACAAATATCTTCCAAATTGATTACTTAATATCATTTATTTATTTATATACAAGCAGAGAAGGTGAGAGACATGGAGGAGGGGGAAGGAAGAAGAGAGAGAGAGAGAGAATAGGCACACCGGTGCCTCTTGCTGCTGAAAACAGACTCCAGATGAATGCACCGCTTTGTGTATCTGAGTTTATATCAGTACTCGGGTATCAAACCCAGGCTGGTAGGCTTTGCAAGCAAGCACCTTTAATCCATGAACCATCTCCCAAACCCTTTTTCCTAATCTTGATACCCACAATTTCTCTTCCAAAAAGAAAATCCAATAGCCAGTATATGCTTCCCAAATTATGCATTCTAGTTAGGCCTTAAGCAGCTGCTGATGGGAAAGTTAGAGTTAAGATACCCCACGTTTTGGTTAAATACCTATAGAGTCCTACTTACTGAGGTGCTCAAGAACTCAAATACTATCTCCATAAATCATGTATGATGTCATGAACCCTGGCGTTCTTTTTGTGTGCTGAGCAACTGTATTGTGTTCATATTCAGGTCTAGACATCTCCATACCAGATGTTCCTGGAGACAGGTGATACATCATCTGGAGCAGCTAATGCTTCTTCTAAGCTGTTTGGGAGACTGTGACCAAGTGACACATGCAGAGTGTGTCAGCAAAGGTGAATCATGACTTCTCCCGAAATGTGTTAAGTCCTAAACTTCAGTATCCCAGGATTTGACTCATTTGGAGATGGGTCCTTATAGAGATAAGTGGATTTAAATGAAGTCATTAGAGTGGGTTCATCCAATATAGTTTCTGTCCTTATAAATAGGGGAAATTTGCATACAGAAATAGACACATACAGGGGAATACCATATAAGGATGAAGACAGTTTGGGGGATACACTTCTACAGGCCAAAGAACACCAACAACAGCCAATGACCCAACAAAGTGAAAGAGAGGTACATGCTCTGTCACAGCCCTGAGAAAGAACCAACTGCTGACCTTGATCTTGGACCCTTGGCCTTGGGAATTGTGTGTGATATAATCTGTGTTCTAATCACTCTGACTATGCAACTTTGTTACGGTGGCCTCAGAAAATGGATGGACCAAAACTGGCTTACCCAACTGTCAAAACTGATGAAACAAGCACATCGGCAAGACAATAGGAAAGGGAGACAGAGGAGAACACTGGATTCTAAAGCAAGGGCTGAAGTTGTTTGCCTGGCTGTTTTTGAGTTAGGCTCTCACTCTACCCATGGGAACCTGGAACTCACTCCACAGCCCCAAGCTGGCCTCAAGTTCACTCCTACCTCAGCCTCCAGAGTGCTGGGACTAAAGGCATAAGCCACCACCCACAGGTAAGGATTTCTTTCTTTTGTGGAAACCTCAGCCCTGTCTTTAAAGTCTTCCAACTAGTCAAGGCAGGTTGACCCAGAATGACCAGAGTGGTCTTTGCCTAAAAGCACTAGATTAGGGATTTCAGCTGTATCTGTAAGATCCCTTTGCAGCAACTCTTAGATGAGTATTTGGTTGAATAACCTAGCCAGGTTGACATGTGAAAAAAGTCATCATAGAATTTCATGGGATATGGCCATTGTCCCCTCTGTTCAAAACAGGACAGAAATATTTTTGGGCAAAGGAAGAAAAACAATCCCTTCTCTGGTGACTCATGTGATGAGGATGGCTAAATGTGGTCTGACTCATAAGATCCTTCAACTACATGTTATTAACTCTCCCACAATGTTTGAATGGCAGCGAGCATTGAGAAGTGATGAGAATTTTCCTTTTTCTTGTTTTTCCCATACCACCTACTCACATACATGCATGCCGTGTTCCATATGGAAGACACTGTGAAGACAGGATCAGGCAGAGGATGGAAATGGGGAAACTTATAGTTTGCCATTCTAATAGTGTGTTGAAAGCCAAGAAAAGTGAATGTTGCACTTCCTGGGCTACTGGAGATTTGCTCAGGAAGTTATTCCCTACTTCTATCTCATGTAGGGTTCCTCCTATTTTTTCTTCCAGGGTGTTTAGGGTTACATGGTTAATATTGAGATCTCTGATCCATTTGGAGTTGATTTTTGTGCATGGTGAAAGGAGTGGATCTATTTTCATTTTTTTCCATGTGTTTACCCAATTTGTCCAGCACGATTTGTTGAAGATGCTATCTTGAGCCCAGCTTACATTGTTGGCACCCTTGTCAAAGACCAAGTAGCTTAAGTTACTCGCATTAAAGACTGGGTCTTCAATTCTATTCCACTGGTCTGTTTGTCTGTTTTTCTGCCAGTACCATGCTGTTTTAATTACTATGGTTTTATAGTATGTTTTAAAGAGAGGTATGGTGATACCTCCTGTGTAAGTTTTTTTTTTTTTTTTTGCTTAGAATAGTTTTAGCTATTTGAGATTTTTGGCCATTCCAAATAAATTTTTAAATTATTTTTTCTATGTCATTGAAGAAAGAGATTGGGATTTTATTGGCATTGCATTCAATCTGTAGATTGTTTTTGGCAGGATTGCCATTTTTACTATATTGAGTCTCCCTATCCATGAGCATGGAATGTCTTTTCATCTTACCACATCCTCCTCTATTTCCTTCTGAGTGTTTCAATATTTTCCTTATATATCTTTCACTACCTTGGTTAGTGATATTCCAAGGTATTTGATTGTCCTTGAGGTTATAGAAAATGGGACAGTTTCTCTGATGTCTTTTTCTGAATGTTTGTCTTCTGCATATAGAAAGGCAACTGATTTTTGTGTGTTAATTTTGCATCCTGCCACTCTGCTGAAGGCATTGATCACCTTCAGGAGTTTACTGATACTGTTCTTGGAGTCTGATATATATGGGATCATGTCATCTGCAAAGAGGGATAGCTTAATTTCTTCCTTTCCAATCTGTATCCCTTTTATGCTATTCTCCTGTCTTACTGCTTGAGCTAGAACTTCAAGCACTATGTTAAAGATCATTGATGAGAGTGGACACCCATGTATTGTTCCTGAATTAAGCAGGAACTCCTTAAGTCATTCCCCATTGAGAATGATTTGTGGTTTAGGAATTCTATATATTGCCTTGATCATATTGAGGTATAGGCTGTCTATGCCTATTCTTTCCAGAGTTTTAAACATGAAGTGGTGTTGAATTTTGTCAAATGCCTTCTCAGCATCTAGCGAGATGACCATGTGGTTTTTGTGATTGAGTCTATTAATGTGGTGAATTATATTTATCAACTTTTGTATGTTGAACCATCCCTGCATCCCTGGGATGAAGCAGACTTGGTCAGGGTGAATAATAGACTTGATGTGGCTTTGTATTCAGTTTGCTAGGACTTTGTTTAGGATTTTTGCATCCAAGTTCATCAGGGATATGGGTCTGTAGTTTTCTTTTCTTGTTGCATCTTTGCTTGGTTTGGGAATTAGGGCAATACTAGCTTCGTAGAAGGAGTTTGGGAGCCTACCCTCTTTTTCTATGCCCCTAACAAGCTTCAAAAAGAGAGGTTTCAGTTTGATGATGAAGGTTTGGTATAATTCAGCTTAGAAACCATCTGGACCTAGGCTTTTCCAATGGGACCTGATCAGGCTCAAAAGCTCTGTACAGACAAAAACACCATACTCAGAGCCAATAGACCCCCATCAAACTGGTAGATGATTTTTGCCAGCTACAACTCAGACAGAGGCCTAATTTCCAGAACCTACAGAGAACTGAAAAAAATTAATAACAAAAACTCAAACTCCCCCTCATGAAGTGGGGCACTGATCTCAACAGAGAATTCACAGAGGAGGAAACACAAATGGCCCTTTCGCACCTGAGAAAGTGCTCAGCATCCTTAAGTATCAGGGAAATGCAAATAAAAACCACAATGAGATTCCGCCTTACTCCAGTCAGAATGGCAATCATAAAAAAAAACAACAACAATAATTGCGGGTGAGGATGCGGTGGGGGGGGGAGGAACTCTCATTCACTGTTGGTGGGATTGCAAGCTCATTAAACTGCTTTGGAAATCACTGTGGAGACTCCTCAACAGAATGAACATAGAGCTACGAATGGACCCAGCTATCACTCTACTAGGCATCTACCCACAAGATGTCACATCTCAGGATAGAGACATTTGTGCAACTATGTTTATAGCAGTTCAATTCATAATAACCAAGAATTGGAATCAACCAAAATGCCCTTCCATGGAGGAATGGATAGCAAAACTATGGTATATTTACACGATGGAATTCTATTCAGCTGAAAGGAAAAATGACATATCAAAGTTTAGAGAAAAATGGTCTGACTTGGAGCAGATCAGGCTAACCATAAACTCTATGAAGACCAGTAGAAAGAAGTGAGAGGAATGTAGTGAGAGAGCTGTGACTCATCCAACCCTACCAATGAACCGTAGGCTGATAGCTGAGATCCTGGCAAAAGATGAGCCACCCCAGACATACGGTGGAGGATCCATATGGAACCCCGCAGAGAATGATGGGATGAACAAGTGACCCATAGTGACAGCCAATCAGTCAACACAGGATAAGCCAGTGAGACAGACACCAATGATTTTGACACAACCTAAAGCAGAAGTACAAAGACCCCTAAGTTCTCAACATTAAAGCAGCCTTAATACTCACCCACCACGACTCAGGGAACTGAGCGGAAGAGGGGGCAGAAAGACTGTGAGAGCCGTGGTGGGGGAGACTATCCAGAGGCATGACACCCCTTAGTAACAACACACTTGGGCCAGGAGAACCAGGCTGAGTACTAGGCTATCCATGGTACCCTGCCACAAGGACTGATCCAGACGGCCCACGGAGGAGGATATCCAGCTGATTGGGGATGGGGAGGGGGGACATTGGGGAACTGGGGATAACAACTCATTGTTTGCCCATTAAATAATGTAACTCATTATGGACAATTTTTAAAAAGCCAAAAAAAACACCTTATTTGTTTTTCATTTTTACTTATTTTTATTTCCACAAGTTTTATGACACATAGAGCACAGAACAATAGTGTGAAGAGTGAGAATGGTTAATGACCAGTCATGAGAACAGCCTGGCTCCTTTGACAAGGACCTCACCAAGGACACACGTCCCTGGTGAAGTATGACTGCAGTGCTTCCTGTGTGTGACCACCAGGGGGCACAGTCAACAAAGCAATTTTAAGCTTTTATTACTATTTATTATTATTATTTATTATTATTAGTTGTGTGGGTGGAGGTCTGGGATACATGCATGTCACTGTTTGCATGACCCAGTGTGCATGTGAAAGTCAGAGGAAAACCTCTGAGTGTTGGTGTCTCCTACCTTATTTCTCTTCTTCCCTCCCTCTCTCTTCCTCACTTACCGGCCCTCTCTTTTTTGTCACTAAGAAGTCCCGGCGAGCTGGCTCACAAGCTTCAGGACTCTGCTGACTCCGCATCCCACTGCTGTAGGTATGTGGGGATTGAACACAAGTGTACTGCTGTGAATCCCTGGTGCTGGGAATCTGAATTCTGTTCACCGGGCTTTGGAGTTGAGCCATCTCTCCAGCCTCAACCAAACAATTTCTTTATTACCCTAACCCAAGAACAGTAGTTTCCAAGAATTTTCATTACATCAAATTATGTATCAATTTATTCCCAGCACCTATCGAAATGCCCAGAGAAATACAGGTGTCAAGTTAATATTTGCTGAATGAAATCAGTAATGTGCAAATATTCTCTGAAGTAAGACTTCACTGAACAACTTCCCTGATTTTTATTTCCCTGAGTGAAATGTCTTTAAATTTTTCTTGCTTTACACAAGTGCAATAAAAACATAAGAAAGGTTAAGAAAACAAGCTTGCATGTGTCCTATTTTAAGTACCACTCCTGAGACTGGTAGTGTTGGTCCACTGAAAGGTCACAAAGGCTAATTCTGAGTCTGGTACCCATTTTGAAGCATGCTTTCAACAGCTTTGTCATAAAACATAAGAGTAGACCATGAGATCAGAATGTTTACAGAGCAGGAGCTCCTTATGAGTAGACTGAGCTAAAGCTGATGAGGTTAAAGAC
This sequence comes from Zapus hudsonius, assembly GCA_004024765.1. Classification (NCBI taxonomy): domain Eukaryota; kingdom Metazoa; phylum Chordata; class Mammalia; order Rodentia; family Dipodidae; genus Zapus; species Zapus hudsonius. The sequence goes on from PVHP010033412.1 coordinate 8,365, forward strand.
GGCCGCACAAATAACAGAGAAGTTGAGAGAGAAAAAAATCATCCCATAAAATACCCTCAGCAGGTTCCTAGAATCAACTCAAATACCAAGGAGTCTGTCAGAGAAAATTACAATCTCTTCCCTAAGAAATCTCTCTCTTTTTTGCAATCTCCAGATTCACATGCTCTTTTTTTTTTTATTGTCCATAATGAGTTACATTATTTAGTGGGCAAACCATGTGTTGTTATCCCGAATTCCCCGCTTCCCCCCCTCCCCCTTCCTGATCAGTTGTATATCCTCCTTCGTGGGATGAGTACTAATACAGACAGCTCACATGCTCTTAATTAACCTAAAATCACTGAGTTTAGAGGTTATTCAGTTGATCAATACATTGGTTTCCCACTGTGGTGGCTATAGGTAAAACCCCTGCTACATGGGTTATGGTAACAATTACCCAGATCACTTTGCAGAAACTTGAAGGCTGCCTCTGTTGGAGACAGTGCTCTGCACTGGAGCCTGCAGACACCCAGCTGATGGATAAGTAGTAGAGGGTGAGAGGCTGAAATCTATGTCTCTGTGCTGTGTCTGCTCCTGCTGCTGTCCTAACCATTGAGTCAGATTCCATTCCTGCATGTAGACATGAGCTAGAAGGTTGTTTTCTGGGGCAATAACACAGGGCTCGTTCACCCTCTTGCCAGTGGGAGCTGGCATGTGTTGCTTCTATACCACTCTTGAGCTTTCTCAAGTCCCTCAGCTCATAAACTATGGGTCTGTAGCCAGAACAATCCATAAGCCGGATGTTGAGTCAGCAGCTCCTGGGTGCAGTCTGTTCACCTGCAAGCCCCATGGCCAGAAGGCTTATTCACAAGAATTTTGAAAGTGTGCCTATCACCAAGGGACAATGACCAAACTTTAGCCCACCTAGAAAATCCGTTTGCTTCTCTCTTGTCTAGCAAACAGCAGCTCAATCGCCCTCTCCATCACTACTGTACCCCTTCCTACCTTAACACCCTCCACCCACACCAGTGCTTTCAAAAAAGAACCAGGGATTGTTCTATGCATAGTGCATAATTATCACATAATAATCAAAGACACTAATATATATGAGAATCATATGTAATACACACGTAATAATGATATGTCTTACATAGACTAAAATCTATTCTTCCTTAAAGGCCTGAAGATAACTTTCTTAATTTCTTTCTCAGTTACTGAGATTTTTTTTAAGTTTTTATTCAGACAACTTGGTTTATCACCTCCCAGTGATGGCCATTCCATTCAGATTTTCCTATTACCTTGACATGTAAAAAACATTTCTTGATCATTAATCCCTTTGATTTTAGAAATGTTTTCTACTTTGTGTTTCCAATTTTGCATATATTTTTTAAATTGCTCTAAATATTAGACTAGCTATTGTTTCTACAATTTAATAAAGTTTCATTCCTATAAAAATGTTTAAAATTTTTTGGGCTGGATAGATGGCTTAGTGGGTAAGGCACTTGCTTCCAGTACCTAAGGACTGGGTTCAATTCCCCAGTACCCACATGAAGCCAAATGCACAAGGCGGCACATGCATCTGGAGTTTGTTTGCAATAGCTAGAGGCCCTGGCATGCCCATTCTCTCTCTCTCTCTCTCTCTCTCTCTCTCTCTCTCTCTCTCTCTCTCTCTCTCTCTCTCTCTCTCTCTCTCTTCTGCTCACAAGTATATAAATAATAATAATAAATAAATATTTTTTTAAAAAAAGAAAAATGTTTTTATCATTGTGTTTCTGCTTGTTATGCCTTGTTGAATAATTTCGGTTGACCTGGACAGGTAGGCTAAATGGAATGGGATCTGTGGTCCTGAGATTTTTTTAAATATTTATTTATTTTCAAGCAGAGAGAGAGAGAGAGAGAGAGAGAGAGAGAGAGAGAGAGAGAGAGAGAGCACACCAGGGCTGGCTTATGTGGGTACTGGGGAATTAAACCCTGGACCTTAGGCACTGGAGGCAAGTGCCATAACCACTGAGCCATCTCTCCAGCCCCAGATTTGCATTTCTTTTTTTTATTGTCCATAATGAGTTACACTGTTTAGTGGGCCAACAATGAGTTGTTATCCCCAATGCCTCATTATCCCCTTTCCCCATCCCCAGTCAGCTGGATATCCTCCTACGTGGGCCATCTGGATCAGTCTCTGTGGTAGGGGACCATGGATAGCCTAGTATTCAGCCGGGTTCTCCTGACCCAAGTGTGTTGTTACTGAGGGGTGCCATGCCTCTGATATTCTCCCCCACCATGGCTCTCACAATCTTTCTGCCCCCTCTTCCGCTCAGTTCCCTGAGTCGTGGTGGGTGAGTATTAAGGATGCTTTAATGTTGTAACCTTAGGGGGTTTTGTGTCGAGAATCGTTGGTTTCTGTCTCACTGGCTTATCCTGAGTTGATTGAATGGCTGTGGCTGTGGGTCCTTTATTCATCCCGTCCTTCTCTGCAGGGTTCCATATGGATCCTCCACGATATGACTGTGGTGGCTCATCTCTTGCCAGGATCTCAGCTTTCTGCCTGTGGTCAGTTGGTAGGGTTTTTTTTAAATGACTGACAGATGAAGCTATAATCTGTGCTGGCCTGGGTGGAAGCCTAAGACTTGACTGTGCTTCTATTAGTGCTCTGAAGTCTATGTGTGATGTTAGATGAAGTGTTCCATGCTTCTGAATCTTAGTATTCTTATATACATTACTATGGTTTGAATGTCCCATGGTAACTGTTGTTGAAACCATATTGTTATTCTAACAAGATTGAGAGATGAGACCTTTAAGAGATGTCCAAGTGCTGAGGGCTCTGTTCTCAAATGTGAATTAAAGTCTGTTTTCTTATTGCTATGACCAAATGCATGACATAACACCTTAAAAGAGAAGGAGAAATTTATTTTGGCTCATGGTTTCAGAGGTATTGGTCCATTGTGGCAAGGAGGATATGGCAAGGATGTGGCAGAGGGTAGCCAGGAAGCAGAGAAAGGGGCTTAGAGAAAGAAATTAGGGACAAGATACAGCCCCAAAGGCAAGTTCCCAGTGACCTAATTCATCCATCAAGACCCCACTTCATCATTTCTCAGTAATGCTATCATACCTGGAACCACCTGGGATAATCCATGCATTACGACTGAGCCCTCATGATCTAATCACCTTGTAATTTCATCACAGACATCACAGACAGAGGTGTACTGGTATTTAATTCAATCAAGTTAACAATTGAGATTAACCACTACATGACACTGTTGTGCAAGTGCTTTAATGGTAAATTATGACTTGTTTTGTCCCCTTCCCACTCTCTTTCTCATTCTCTATTTTTCTGTGTATCTCACTTGAGCTCACTGGCCCGTCAGCCATGTTCAGACTCAGCATGAAGCCCTAACCAGTTTCCAGAACTGTTCGCCAAATAAACTTCTGTTGTTTATAAATTACCAGGATACCAGCCTACAACATCTGTCACAGCAGTAGAAAAACAGACCAAGACACGCATCGAAGATGGCAGGGCCGCTGGAAGGAATGGCTATTGCTTTCATTGTGAGAGTCAAGCTGCAGTTCCAGAGCTTCTTAGAGAGTCACTCCTAACCCAGCCATTTTTAATGAGGCCATAACTAACAATCGTTGTCCTCTCATTTTCTAGAGAACAGCCTGCAGCTGCCCAGTGGTAAACCCAGCCATCCAGGAATGGGCTAGAGCTCTCACAGGTCTTAATCCCTGTGAGACTCAGAGCCTCCTTAATCTCCAGCACCTGCCCATCCCCCCCTTGTCCAAAGACTGTCAAGCCTCACTAACTCCTGTAGTCCAGAGTTGACCAGGGTTGGGTAATAGAGGTTTTTGGTGTGACCTATAGGATTTCCCTTTGTATAAGTAGAATTAAAGTGCCAGATCCAAGATTGTCATTTAATCTATGCTGTACCAACAAGAGCCCTCTGTTTCTCCCACTTCCACTAAAGGTTTGTCTGCAGGTCATCCTCCCTTTGTTTCCAGTTCCCTGGAGGAACTGGAATCCCTCTTTCAGGCTCACCTTCTGCCTGGGACTAGCCAGAAGGTGGAGGCAGGCACCATCCCACAGTGGCACCAGGTAGAGGCACTGCAAATTGCTTCCTTGGTAAGGAAATTCAATTAGCCCAAGCCCTGCATTTCTCTCCTCAACAGCGGGTATATTTAATACTGCTTTATCTTATCACACAAGGCCCATCGGGCATGTAATTATCCACCCAGCCTTGCTTTTGATAGCACTGCCAAGGATAATGACTTGGCGCCATGAAGATGGATGATTCACTTCGGTTCAGTCAGCACGCGTTCTTGTCTGGTCCATCTGCCTGAGAGAGGCCAACAGCTGCCTGCTTCTGGGGTATGTAGGGTCACAGGATGGCTCTCCTTTGGGTCTGTGGTGAGCTTCCTACTATGTCCTCAGTAGCTCACTTCACAGACGTCTATGTTTTAATGTAATATTTCTCAGATCCTTCTCATACTTCTTTCACTGGGGTGAAAGGTGAGGATAATTATCTCCATGTTTGATAAACTTGGAAAAAGAAAAGAACCTGAAGCTTTGCTATGCTTCAGATACAAGATCCCTTAAAAACTCATGTATCGAAGACAGTCCTCAGCTGGAAGATTTAATCCTTGAGAGATCAGTGGATCGTGAGTACTCTGACATGCCCCTGGATTAATCCCTTGGTAGATTCATAATCTCATGGCATTATTGGAATGCAGTGGAAACTGGGAGGTAGGGCCTAGTTGGAGAAAGTAGGTCTGTAAGTTGTGTATTTCATGTGCACACCTGTACATCTTGTCCCTGGCATCTTCCCCCCTTCTAGTCTCTCTCTGTCTGTCTGTCTGTCTGTCTGTCTGTCTGTCTCTCTCTCTCCCTCTCTTTCTCTCTCCTTCCTATTCACCAGGAGTTGAGCCACTTGACACTCCACATCATGATGTTCGGTCTCATTGCACAGAGGTCCAGAGCAACGGAGCCAAAATTTTCAGACTGAACCCTCTGAGCCCATGGGTCAGTCACTCTTCCTCTCTTGAGTTGCTTTATCAGTTGTTTTATCACTGTTAAAAAGTGACTAACACAGGCTTATATAAAGTGACACAAACTCACACAACTGCTAAGACAGTTTGTTCTTAATTCAGTTAAAACTCAATGATTGGGCTGGAGAGATGGCTCATTGGTGAAAGGCACTTGCTTACAAAGCCTGATGACTTGGGTTCAATTCCCCAGCACCCATGTAAAACTAGGTGCACAAAGTGGCACATGTGTCTAGATATTGTATGCAGTGACAGGAAGCACTCCTATACTCATTCTCTCTCTGTCTCTCTCCTCTCTCTCTCTCCCTCTCAAATAAATAAATAAAAATATTTTTAAAAACCAAATGATCTTTCCCCTGACTTCACCTTGCTCCAATGCAATCCCCCCTTCCCCACCTTATCTGTATCTCAGGGATCGTTTTCTGGGTTCACTCACTCCTCCATAGTCATGTGATGCTGTCTTTTTGCCCGACCCTCTGTTAGTTACAGAGAAACAAAAATTAGCAAAACCCAATCTCTATTCCTAGCATCTGATTTGAAAACCATGTATAACTGTCCCCAGACCAAGGTGACAAACACAGTAGTGGAGGAAATGGCTGACCTAGGATTATCAGGAAAAACTTCATGAGGAGCTAGACTTGAGTACTGGACTTTAAAAAAAAAAATCAGACCTTTAAAAACTTTTTACTGACAGCTTCCATTATTATAGAAAATAAACCACGATAATTCTCTCCCCTGCCCCACTGTCCCCCTCTCAAGTCCACCCTCGATCATATCCCTCACCCTCTCATTAGTCTCTATTTTGTTTCAGTGTCATCATCTTTTCCTCCTATTATGGGGGTCTTGTGTAGGTAGTATCAGGCACTGTGAAATCATGAATATTAAGGTCATCTTGTGTCTGGAAGTTTGCATCGTAAGCAGTCCTCCCCTGCCTTTGGCTCTTACATTCTTTCCACCACCTCTTCTGCAATAGACCCTGACCTTGAAAGGTGTGATAGAGATGACTCAAAAGAATCAGATTTTTTTTCAGGTAAGCAGAAAAGGATGGGCTCCCAGGAAAATTTACATGAAACAAGGGTGGAAAGCCTTAGCAGAGAGACATCCAGACTGATGAGACAGTTCCATGCATCTTGGGCGTTAGCAAGAGGACTTGAGAGCATTAAAAACACAACTGAGGGCCCAGTTGTGAAGGATTTTATTTTAGTGTTAAGCATGTTGGATTCCGTCTTCTAGACAAGTGATGGGAAATACTGCAGTTTGAATATAGAGGAGAAAAAAGGAAAGTGCACTAAAGAAAAATTAATCTGGTAGAAGTTAAGAGACTGTATGAATAGGAGAGAGGGCAGAAAGGAAGCAACTGATGAAATTAATATATACAGGAGTCCAAACAAAACAGGAAGATTAGGGCCAGGCATGGTGGTATATGCCTTTAATCCTAGCACTCAGGAGGCAGAGGTAGAGGATTACTGTGAGTCTGAGGCCAGCCTGGGCCTACAGAGTGAGTCCCAGGTCAGCCTGGGCTAGAGTGAGACCCTACCTCAAAGAAACAAACAAAAATAATAGGAAGATTATAACAATGACAATAAGGAGTCAGCAGTTCGTGAAACATTTATTTCATGCATTCGACTAGATTTGATTACTAATGACATTTGAAAATGAAGGAAAGAAAAGGCCCCTGCTCCAACCCAAAGGAAAAAATAAAAATGCATTGTCTGAGCAGGGGTGATGGCTAAGTGGTTAGAGGTGCTTGGTTGAAAGTCTGCAGGCCTGAGTTCAATTCCCTGGGACACATATAAAACTAGATGTGAAGTAATACATGCATCTGTATTCCCAACATGGCTGCAGCAAAGGGAGGCAGCAGAGTCAGGAGAATCTGGAAGCTCGTGGGCCAGTTAGACTAGCGCACACACAGCAGCAAATGGAGAGATCCCATCTCAAGAGGGGTGGAAGGAGAGGATGGAGCATCCTGAGGTGGTCCTCAGACCTTGAAGTGTGTGCCATGGCAAGTACATGTACACACACACACACACACACACACACACACACACACACACACACACACGTTTACAAAATAAGAAAGAAAAAGAAAATTTGACTCTCGAGTATGTTTGTTCTGGGTCATTCTATGCATTATTTCATCTAATCCTCTTAGGAACTTGAGAAATAGAGACTATGATAATTCTAATTTTGCAGATGAAAAACCAAAGCTAAGCAGTCAAGCGTTTTGCTGAAGGTCACATGCAGGGAAGTGGCCTAACTGGATTTCAGACCCAGGAGTTTCTGCTGTTGCTCATCACTGGGCTTTAGGGCTTCAACTTGAATTGTTGTCAGGAAGGAGGCTACCATGCTAGTAGCAGAGCTGAGGAGGGGCCAAGAGGACTAAGAACCTGAGAAAGACTCTGGTCTGAGAAGAAAAGGACAGATAAGGAGAATCTAAAGAGAGATTCTGAAGGGAGCAGCATAAAGTGAAAGAGACCAGGACAAAGCGTGGAAACTGGGTTTTATTATGGACAGAGTGTCTACAGCCCTCCAGAATCTGTATTTTCAAGCTTATATGTGTAATGCAATGGCATGGGCCTTTGGGAGAAGTGTTAGGCAGCTTTCTGTACCTATTTTTTAAAGAGAAAGAAAAGAAGGAAGAACAAGAAAGGTCTTAAGTGCACCACGATCCTATTAGTAACATATTTCTCTGCCATAGTGTTCAAGGGACTGTAGCTTACCAAAACCTTGTGTGGTGGTTTGAACGAGACTGCCCAGAGCCTCACATATTTTAATTACTTGGTGGCAATTAGGGAGGTGGAGCAGAGCGTTGCTGGAGGAGGTGTGTTGCTGGGGTCTGGCTTTGGGGTGTTATAGCGTAGCTCCCCCTTGCCAGAGCTAGCTCACTGGAATGACTTCTTTCTTACACTCTGCTTTTCTCAACATGGTGAAACTTCCCCTGGAGTGCTAAGGATGGAAACTAAAGTAAGTCCTTTCCTTCCTTCCATATGATGCTTTTGGTCCCGGGTTTTGTCCTAGAAATAAGAACGGAACTGGAACACCATGTCCCAGGTTTGTTGCCTTATTCTCACAGTCACCACTTCCCATAAATGCTTCAGGTAATACATTCTTTGGCAACTTGCACAGAAAAATCATACATTTTTAAGCTATGAAATGTAATCCAATTTCCTTTGCCTGTATGGACAACATGCCCACATGTCTCCTGGAAACATATTTTGCTTTTTCACTGGACCTTTTTGTTTTAACTTTAACAGCAGGTGGTAAGAAATCCAACAAACTAGAGTAGTTTGTCTCACCTCACACCAGGGATACTGGTTCCCTCTCTGCGGAGCAGCAGGAACCTGTACCCTTCTGAGTGAGGCAAGCATTCCTGCTGGGCAAGATTGTCACTGCAGTGTCTCTCCTGCTCCCACAGCACTCCTGGGGGACCGCACAGACCCTCCTAGTAGCCTTGAACAGATGGCCTCTGGGTGGAGAGGCTGTGAGAAGTCAGAATATTCAGGCTCATCAGGTGATGTATAAAACCTTGCTTTGAGGGCTGGAGTGGTGAAGGCACTTGCCTGCAAAGCCTAAGGACTAAAGTTTGATTCCCCAGAACCCATGTAAGCCAGATGTAAAAAAGGGCACATGCATCTGGAGTTTGTTTGCAGTGGCTGGAGACCTTGCTGTGCCCATTTTCTCTGTCTCTATCTCTCTGTCTTCTATCTCTCTCTGCTTGCTAATTAATACATACATAAATAAATATTTTTAAAAGACAACCTTCCTTTGAGAATTGAATGGCTTTCTAAACAAAAGCCTCATATCACGCTTCAGACATTTTGCTCCCCATGTGAAACAAGGGAAAGTGATCTTGACAGATGCATGAGTCTGACTCCCTTCAGATGGCCATGTATGGGCCATGGCTGGCAGCTTAGCCTACCACTCATATTCCTCTAGGATGACTCCAGAAGCCCCTGGTCTGTCTCCTAGAAGATTCTGGGACCTATGCCATCTTTGTGTTTTGGTTCTGTTTTTTTGAAGATCAGGGTTCCTTGATCTTTCCATCCTCCTACTTCTGCCTAGACAGGGCTGGGATTATAGGCATGCATCCCCATAGCCAGTTTATTAATCCATTTTGAGGAAATCAGCTGGAGCATGGCCTAGGGACCTATTCATGCCTAGATGAATCCATGTGCATCAGTTCCTTTGTTAGCTATTTCAGTCTTCATCTCCATGATGAGACTTCACAGGAAGATGTTTTCTGAGTTCATGAACCTCAACTTCCCACAATACTCACAAAAGCACCATTGGCACTTCTCCCCACAGATCTCAAAAAAAAATCATCAAGACTTCTTTCCAGAGGGAAGGATGAACTCATCTCTGGTCATGTAGTTAGCCCATGTGGTACTTTAGGACTGAGGTCATGTTCAGAATAGACAAGTTTACTTATAGAAGTGAAAGTCTTCTCTTTTATCCTTTTAGCAACAGGAAAATGTTTTGGTTAGAGGGCAAAATACGTGGTATGATACCAAGAGGAAAGGCAGAGAAAAGAAGTACATTTTCTATATTTCTATGCTTTGAATTCTCTTCCACCATGGAAGAAACTTGCATTTATTTTTAATAAAGTCTAGGCTATCGAAAGATGAAATTTCAACCCAAATAACCTAATCATGCTTCTTTCCACAAAACCATCATTTAATACCCACCTCTGGTCCTCAGTTTTGCCAGATGAAAAAGGGGGAGCTCTTTTTAACTGAAGTCAGGAATCTAGTTTAAGTTTGCATGATCACCAAAGGAGTTTTCTGTATGCATTTCCTGCTCTGCGGGATGCTGTAATACAAGGAAGAGCATCCACGAAATCCAGAAACATGTGCTTACCTCCTAGCCTTGCCATCTTCAAGCTGTCTGGCCTTGGAGAAGGCGTGCATTCTCCCTGACATTCTTTTTCTAAAGGGACGTGGTAGTAAAAAGGTTACGGCAATTTCAGAGAGATGTTTCAATGTGAGAAATGCACTGTAAATCTACCACTCTATGAAAAGGAAGATCTTAGAATGACTCTTGAATAGAGACTTCCGTCCGATTTATTCTATCTTCACTTGTTCGTGCTTTTAAAATCATTTTGAAAATATGTATTGTCTCCCCTAACAAAACTCTTTTCTGACAAGCTCCTGCTTTTGTCCTTTTCGGAGATGAAGTAGAGACGGGAGTAACACTGTGAGCAGCCCAAGTGTGAGAAAGTGGACTACCCTGCTCCAAGTGCATTTCCTTGGCACATGAAGCTGCTGGCAGAAACAGCTCTGACAATCTGTCCTTTTTTTTGAAAGACATTTACATCTATCTACATTGGTAAAGTGAGCAAAGGATGAAGGCGTAGCCTTGTACTCTGAGATCCCCATATCTGCCAAGGTATCATAGTCAGCCACACACCACTGGGATGAATCTCCAAGCCAGGCACAGTTTTGGGAGGAAGATATTTATTAAAGTAAAAGATCCAGGGGGAGTTCCAGAATGACAAAATAGAAATAGGCTGGCCCCATTTCACAGATGCAAGCAGTGAGAGAGACAGCCAGATGCATAAAGTGGTGCATGTATCTGGAGTTCATTTGCAGTGTCAAGAGGCTCTGGTGTACCCATATATTCTCTATCTATCTATCTATCTATCTCTCCCCTTGCAAATAAATAAAATATTTTTAAAAGAAGGAAGAAATATTTTTTCCTTTAATGAGACAATATCATATACTCCCATCCTCAAGTCTCTGATTGGCAACCCCTTCTCTCTTTCTTTTGGGTTACTCCACCCAGAAAGACTCTCTTGGGAGCCCTTTTCTATCTTTTCTTAATATAATCCATGTTTGCTCTGCTCACCTCCTTATCCATATTCCTTAATTTCTCTTCGGCATGCAGAATGAACTGGAGAGTCATTGACTTGCAGTGGCCCTAGTGATTGTTGAGTTGTCCAGCACCTTAGCTACCAGGGTCAAGGCTACCATGGCTCTCAAACCTACAGCAATTTCACCCTCTCCTCCACACATTTTCCTGCTGTAGCTCTGAGGCTCCCAGCCTCAGACATACAGCCCCACTCTCTACACAGGTGGCACTCCCTCCCTGGAAACAGCTTTTGCTTGCTCACAAACTCCCTGTTGTCTCCAAGCTGTGAACTCGCAACGACTACCTTCTGGAGGCTCTGTCTCAGCCTCTGCCACAACAGATGCTGTTTGGAAAGAGTTGAAGCAAGTGCTGTAAATATTGGTGGAGAACTTGGCTAGCATGGTTAGCGAAGCTCAGCAGACATAGCTGCTCAGGAAGGAGCTTCCTGGCCATGGGA
>PVHP010033413.1:0-19702 GCA_004024765.1 Zapus hudsonius
CACACACACACACACACACACACACACACACACGCACACACAAATGAATAAACAAAATTAATTTTAGAAAGAAAGCTAACATCCCTCAGCAGAGCTTTCCCAGAACACCTTGATCAATGCACCAACAACCCCTCATTCACACCCCTACACTACTATGCTTGGTCTATTTCACTGGCTTTTCATTTCCTAACATAATAAACTGTTTTCTTGTTTGCTGCCTGTCTAACTAGAAAACAAGCTCCATGTAAGTGAAACTTTGTCCCCTTCTACCACTGCTCCCCATAACCAGCTTGTACGCAGTAGGAGCCCAATGAACAATGATTATCTAAGAATACCTGAAAGCCAGAAGACTTAGAGAAACTGAGAGGTTCCGGCGAGCCTTGCGTGTGCATCCTTGCTTAGTACAGGGTATTCTTGTGGTGGCTGTGCAAACGTACATATGCTTGACTGGCAAGGCATTTGCGCCCAAAGTGCTACATCTGTCGTGCTTGTTTGAAGGCGATACAAACAGGCTGAACATGCATTTAGAGAGCTCTGAGAGAATTTTCCGTCTTGTACAAGCTGTCAGATGCAATGGGAAGGGAAATGTGTTGGGAAGAGAAGCTGTACATACTAAACAGCCAGAAGGGCCTATGTGAGGATACATGCAGGGTTTCTCAGCAGGGGCACTGGTGACACTTTGGGTTGCTTAGTTCTTTGCTTATGAGGGTCTATCCTGTGCTTTGGGACCACCACTTGGCTCACAGCATTCTTTGGTCACCATAACAGCACACTTGCCAGTTATGACAGGTGAAAGGGTTGCAGACATTGTCAGTGTTCTGGAGGTAGGATGCAAACTCACCTCTGGTTGAGTACCACCGGATTCTATGTGGTGCTTAGCCACTCTCCCTCCTCCTTTTGCCACTGCCCATACATACATCCCAACACACACACACACAGACACACAGACACACACACACACCCTAAGATAACCTCTCCCTAATACAGGATGGTTTATTCCTGTGTAGACTCCCTCCAGATGTGTGCCTGAGAGTTTCTGCTGTCATCTGTGGCCAACAATTAGCCTCAACCAAACATGCCTCAGCTTGGCATGGTGGCTCATGCCTACAATTCCAGCACTCAGGGACTGAGGCAGGAGGAACACTGAGGTTTGAGACGAGCCTGGGCTAGAGAGCTACTTCTTGTTCAATGCAAAACAAATCTTGAAGGATTCAGGCACTTTTGGAGTCCTTCCTACAATGATGCTGGCCTTTACCCCATGAGTTCCCAGTCAATGCAATAAAAGCAGGAATGATAAACATGTACACATCCAGGCATGTCCTAGCAGAACAATCCTTTCTTAGAAGCCAGCATCATGCAAAGAAACTCGGGCTGGACTACTGAATGATGAGAGCCTGTGAACAGAGACCTGGTGGGTGAGAAGCCATGTTGGATGCTATAGCCTCAGCCTAGCTTCAACTAAATGCAGCCCTGAGTGGAGCAGAACTGTTCATAGAATTGTGAGAAAAAGGAAGCCATTATTTAAAGTCAGGATGATATTTACTACGTAGCCATAGATAGTTGAAACATGAGCCAACATCTAAGTGATGAAAAGCAATGATATGTTATAATCAGCTTCTACCAGCTCACAAGAGGTAGTGGTAAATTTTTAGGAATTTTTGGAGTCAATGATTAAACACAGCTGTTATTAAAATTGAAATTATATAAGCTGATATTTTTAAATTATAGTTATAAAAGGTAATAAATACTTCTTAATTATCACACTGTATTTTACTATATCTACGCTCTTGAAGTTATTTGTGTCTGTTGTACCTATACAGTAGATGTTGAGGTTCAATTTTGAAGTCAGGGATGTCACATTGATAGCTTGAACTTGGTCATGGCAGGAGTATTTACACACACAAACTGATAAGCTATATATATCAGGGCATTTTTTTTCCCAGTAAGAGAGCTAGTGTGGAGCTGTGAGGACCAGCAACCTCATGAAATGCTGGTCATGGTTGACATGGCCTCTATGCTGAGTGGATGGGGACAGAGACAGGAGGATCACTGGAGCTTTCTAATTAGCCAGTCTAACCAAAAAATGACGAGGGCCTGGAGAGATTGCTCAGTGGTTAAGGTGCTTGCTTGCAAAGCCTAACGACCAGGGTTTGATTCCCCAGTGCCCACATAAGCCAGATACACAAAGCAGTGCATGCATCTGGAGTTTGTTTGCAGAGACTAGAGGTCCTGATATGCTCATTATCTCTCTCTCTCTCTTTCTCTCTCTTTTTCTCACTCTCCTTGGAAATAAATAAATGAATATTTTTTTTAAAAAATGGGGAGTTCCATGTTCAGTGAGAGACTGTCTCAGGGAAATATGGTAGAAGAGTAATAGAGGAGGACAGGGATGTCTTCATCTGGTCTCTGCACATATGCATGCAGGGTGTACACTCTTACACCCATGTACAATGCCATATGCACATGTACACAACCATACTACATACATAAATACCTAAAAAGTGCCTGGCGTGGTGGCACATGCCTTTAATCTCAGCACTTAGGAGGCAGAGGTAGGAGGATCCCTGTGAGTTCAAGGCCAGCCTGGGACTACAGAGTGCCAGATCAGCCTAGACTGGAGTGAGACCCTGCCTCAAAAAAAAAAAAAAAAACATAACAAACAAAATACCTAAGAAATGAAAAGCAGGGAGTGGAGAGATGGCTTAGTGGTTAAGGTGCTTGCCTGCAAAGCTTAAAGACCTGAGTTTGATTCCCCAGTACCTGTGTAAAACAAGATGCACAAAGTGGTGCATGCATCTGGAGTTCGTTTGCAATGGCTAGATGGCTAGAGGCCCTGGTATGCCCATTCTCTCTCTCTCTCTTTCTCTCTCTCTCTCTCTCTCTCTCTCTTTCTCTCTCTCTCACACACACACAAAAATAAATATTTTTGAAAAAGTGAAAAGCAGCTAATCCACACCTGGCACAGGTAGCAGTCAATGTAGGTTCCATTGCTTACTCCCCACAGTCCACACCTGTATCTCTTAGAGGATGAGGGAGGTGGGCCCCGTTCCTGGAGTTGGACTTCACTAACAAAGGCAATGGTTAAAGCCCCATTGTGCAATCCTAGATGCTTTTCTTTCCTTACTAAGAAAGGTGCTTGCGGTATTTCTCAAACTTAGCAAAACAATGAAAATCAAAAACTTCAGGAAGATGGTTCTCACTCCCGAGGAATGCTACCCAGGAAAATGAAGGGGGACTGAACAGTGAGTTGAGATGTGATGAAATTTGTCTGAGAAAGGAATGATAGGTGTTGCTTTCTTCTGGGTCATTCTTTGCAGGTTGATGGCTTCTCTCTGCACACTGCTCTGAGCGGGAGCCAGAAGGATGGATGCTGATGCCACCGTGGGGCACTTTACTAGACAATAGACGCTTAGCTCAATCAGCTTGTCTTCCTCCCTTGTAGCAATTAAAAGCATTTTACTCCTAGTTTTCCAGCCTCCTGCTGGGCTTGATTGATAGCTTGCCTTCTGAGCCCATAGATGCTATTAGGAGTTGTGAATCAAGGCTAATTATTCAGTGTTGTTGAAAACAGTCCCAACATCCTCAGACTCCACAGCCCCTCTGCCCAGGGAGGTCATAGGAGAGGACAGTTCTGCAGAATAGAATGTTGAAGGTTTAACACAATTTGCTTGAGTTGGTGTATAATTTCTCTGGCTGTCAAACAACCTGTGTGCATATTTATGCATATGAGGCTGCACATGCATGTGTGTGCATGGGCCTTGGACACGTACCAAGAGGATAGCCTTGGTGTTGTTCCTCAGGCACTATCTTTTTTAAAAAAATCTTTATTATCCAAAATTAGATGCCTTGTATGAGCAAATATTGTGTTGGTATCCCCATTTCCCTCCTCCCTGTCCCCAATCCACTGGGGTATCCTCCTCAGTGGGTACACTGGATCAATCTATGGGTTAGGGGGTTATGGATAGCACAGGAGGCAGCCAGGTTCCCCCCCCCCTTGTGTGTTGTTGCTGAGGGGGCCATGTCTTTGGATATTCTCCCCACCATGGTTCTTGCATTCTTTCTGCCCCCTGCTCCACTCAGTTCCCTGAGTCATGGTGGGTGAGTATTAAGGCTGCTTTATTGTTGAGATCTTAAGGGTCTCTGTGCTTCTACTTTAGGTTGTGTTGGAAATCGTTGGTGTCTGTCTCACTGACTTATCCTGGTTGACTGCTTGGCTGTGGTGATAGGTCTCTTGCTTTTCCTGTCACTCTCTCAAAGGTTTCAATTGGGATCTACAATGTGTAGCCCAGGCTGGCCTTGAACTCCTGATCCTCCAGCCTCCGCCTCTTCAGCAATATCCTACTGGAGTATGCCAGCAGAACTGGCTTTTTAAAAAAACATTTTTATTTTACTACAAGCAGAGAGAGACAGAAGGAGGAACGGGCACACTAGGGCCTCCAGCCACTGCAAGCAAGCTCCAGACCCATGTGCCACTTTGTGCATCTGGCTTTATGTGGCTACTAGAGAATCGAACCCAGATCGATAGGTTTTGCAGCCAAGTGCCTTAACCACTGAACTGTCTCTCCAGCCCCTGCCTACCTTTTTTAAGACAGAGTCTCTCATTGGATGGGATTTCACCCAGTAGGCTGGCTAGCAAGCCCAGGGATCCTCCTGTCTCCAACTCCCCGGTGCAAAGGTTACATGTGCATACATACATCACACCCAGGAGTTTTGTTTTGTTTGTTTTTGAGACAGGGTCTCACTCTATCCCAGGTAGACCTGGCACTCACTCTGTAATCCCAGGCTGGCCTCAAACTCACATGGATCCTCCTACCTCTGCCTCCAAGTGCTGGGATTAAAGGTGTGGGCTACCCCACTCGCCCCAGCTCTTTTATTTTCTTTTCTTAACATAGGCTGTGAGGATTGAAGTTAGGTCCTCAGGCCTATGAGACAAGGCACTTTCTCAATGGAACTATCTCCCCAACTCACAAGAGTCTCTCGGGCTGAAGAGATGGCTTAGCGGTTAAGGTGCTTGCCTGCAATGCAGAAGGACCTGAGCGGACCTGAGTTCGATTACCCAGTGCCCACGTAAAGCCAGATACACAAGAGGGCGCATGTGTCTGGAGTTCATTTGCAGTGGCTAGAGGCCCTGGCGTGCCCATTCTCTGTATCATTCTCTCTGTCTCTGTCTCTCTCAAATAAATAAATAAAATATTTTAAAAAAAAAGAGTCTCTCCCTCTCTCTTTTTTTAAACCAGACTGCCTTTTCCATAAAATGGAATGTTATACAGTGTGGCTCAGGCCCATGTGGTTCAAGTCCCGGCCTCTTTGCCTAGCTGTAAAGGTGGCCAAGGTAGCTAAGAACACCCCTCCTCCTCTGTGCCCTGCGGAAGGGGGAGGGGTACAGCCCATTCTGTCATGGAACAGGGAGCTTATGTCTTAGGCATCCTCCTTCCTCTGGAGGAGGCCAGGCCTTTTGGAAATCCTAATCTACACCAGCAGTTTCTCAGGGTAGTTAGTGTACATGAACTTGCTGCCCTTGAGATCAGCATCCCACCCTCCTGATGGCCTGGGACTATTTCAGCTGTGAGTGGAAGATCCTTTGGGTTACACATGAAGCACTACCTTGGTTGCTTTCATGTATGTTTTACGAGAACACCTAGATGTGAATATTCATGTAAGCAGCTTGGAACACATCTCTTTGATTTTCGTTTTCTCATTCTGACTCATGGAAGAGGAGTAGGGAGGTGCCCCGTGCCATAGTTGGCCTGCAATGGCTTCTGCCCCTCTCTTCCCTCTCACAAGGGCGGGCAGCTGAGTTGTTAGGAAGCGGAGAGCGTTGCCTGGCTTTGCCTGACACACATTCTGCTGTCCTCATGAAGCGCAGCTATTTCTTTTGCAATGACAGCCCTCCTACACGCTGTCATGAGCCCTTCCTGCTCGGTGGGATTCCTTCCTTGGGAGGGAGTGACTTCTGGCCTTAATGGGAACAACAGCTCCATCTCTCCTCAGCCTTTTTCAAGTGGCTTGAGATCAAACTCTTCCTTGGCAGAAGGTGGACCTGGAAGCAAGGGCTTTTCCTGAGCCTGTCAGCATAAGATCCAAACTCCTTAGACTGGCAGGCTGCAGGTTGGGGTTCTCACGTTTGCCTCTTCCTCTCCTGCCATTTACCCGCATAGTGATAGAGTTGCTACTGACGACTTTGATGGCATCCATGGCTTCTAAGTACCAAGCACGTCTTCTTTTTCTTGTTTTCTTACTTGATACAGACTCTCACTAGCCCAGGCCGGTCTCAACCTCTGGATCTTCCTGCCTCTTCCTCCTGAGTGCTGAGATCACCACCATACACCATCACACCAGGCTTCTTTGCAACATTTTTGACGTGAAAGAAACATTTTTGTTTTTGACTCAGCTTCTTTTTGAGTATACAACTGCTGTTAATAAGGGGAGGGACATAAACAGAAAAAGTTGAATCAAAGTAGTGGGAGGTGGGAAGCAAGAAGATTATGAGGTTTTTTTTTTTTTTTGGTTTTTCGAGGTAGGGTCTCGCTCTAGTCCAGGCTGACCTGGAATTCACTCTGTAGTCTCAGGGTGGCCTTGATCTCAAGGCGATCCTCCTACCTCTGCCTCCCGAGTGCTGGGATTAAAGGAGTGCACCACCATGCCCGGCCCAGATTATGAGGTTTTTAAAAATATATATATATATATTTATTTATTTGCAAGCAGAGAGCCAGACAGACAGACAGAGAGAATGGGTGTGCCAGGGCCTCTAGCCACTGCAAACGAACTCCAGATGCGTGCACCACTTTATGCATCTGGCTTTACATGGGTACTGGTGAATCAAACTTGAGTCATTAGGCTTTTCCGGCAAGCACCTTAACCACTGAGCCATCTCTCCAGCCCAAGATTATGAGTTTGAGGTCATCCTTAATTACATAGCAAGTTTGAGGCCAGCCTGAGCTATGTGAGAACCAATATCAAAAAGCCAAAAAAAAAAAAAAAAAAAAAAAAAAAAAAAAAAAAAAAAAAAAAAAAAAAAAAAAAAAAAAAAAAAAAAAAACAAAAAAAAAAAAAAAAAAAAAAAAAAAAAAAGAAAGAAATAGAATCAGGGCTCGGTTGTAGATCAGTAATAGAGCCCTGGCAGACAGAAACAAAGCATTGCAAAAATAAAAAATAAAAATAAAAGCACTGCTCCTTTTATTAGTAGGATCATAATATATCAAAAGCGGAAAAAAAAACAAATAACAGCCGGGCGTGGTGGCGCATGTCTTTAATCCCAGCACTTGGGAGGCAGAGGTAGGAGGATCACCATGAGTTCAAGGCCACCCTGAGACTACAGAGTGAATTCTAGGTCAGCCTGGGCTAGAGTGAGACCCTATCTCAAAAAAAAAAAAAAAAAAAGAACAAATAGAAAACAGCAGAACAGAGGCTGGGGGGATAGCTCAGTGGTAAAGTGTGTAACCCAATGGTAATACGACCAATATGCAATAAATACAATATGTAAATAATACAATAAAGTTCTCTATTAAAAACAAAAAGAGTTAGGAGTGGCAGTGCACACCTTTAATCTCAGGAGGCAGAGGTAAGAGGATTGAAGTGAGTTTGAGGCCACCCTGAGACTACATAGTGAATTCCAGGTCAGCCTGGACTAGAGCAAGACCCTACCTCAAAATAAAAGAGAGAGAGAGAGAGAGAAAGAGAGAGAGAGAGAGAGAGAGAGAGAGAGAGAGAGAGAGAGAGAGAGAGAGACCCTGGTGCGCCCATGTGTAAATAAATAGAAAAAACAGAACATGATAGATTTAAAAAATCATATTAATGATCATATTTAATATCAGTGGATTAAATATTGTAATCAAAACAGACATTTTTCTAAATAATGTAAAAATTGAGAGAAATATTTGATAGAAGAGACTGTTGACATTGGTAGTGAACATCCCTTCAAACAGGATTCCGGGATTCTCTTCTGGGTTTTGTTGTTCTTTGTTTTTATATTCTTACAAAATGCTTGTACTATTTTTTATGTTTTCTGGTATACAAACGACATGTAGGAATCATAGTTTATTGATTTCAAATGCCTGGCACAAAGTATTATGACAAAGCTCATTCTTTATGGTTCAAACTTATTTGGAACAGTGAATGCAATTTTATCCCTGTCTTTACTTTGACTTTTGCTTTTGTCTTTGAATAAAATTATGTTTCCCTACAATGAAAGAAGGAAAGAAGGAAGGGAGGGATGGAGGGAAGAAGGAAGGAAGGAAAGAATGAAGGGGTTTGATAAGAACCCTGGTGCTTCGTTCTTAAACCCCAAGGGAGTTCATTTGGAATGAACAACTCTATGAATGTGATCTCAGAGTGACATTTTGGACCTGGGAGACTCCCTTAGTTTCACTTCACTTACCTAGGCATGGGAAGCTGACTGTCACCTGGCTGCAGTTACTGGACGTTGCTCAGAGCAAGCCATTCTCCTACCCCATAGGTATGAGCACCATGTAGGCATTATGAATAACATATAATTTGACTGGCCTCTTGCAGACAGAAGTATGTGAGTCACGCCACGGGCATGTCTCACTTTTAGTCCAGGCTGATTTGGAACTGACTCTGTAGCTCCAGGCTGGCCTCAAACTCACAGCAATCCTCCTACCTCTGCCTCCCAAGTGCTGGGATTAAAGGCAGGCACCACCACGTCCAGCAGCCCCATTTTTTGCTGCTTTTTTAAAGACAGGGTCCCATGTAGCCCAGGCTGGCCTTGAATTTGCTAGGTAGTGAGGATAAAAAAAGAAAAAAAAAAAGAAAGAAGGGGGAAGTGAGGTGAAGAGAAGGCACATTTTGTACATACATTGCAGGCATATTGTACAAACTGACAGAGGAATGATGTAGGAGTTGTTAATTCTTTTTGCCAATTTTTTTTTAGGTTTTTACCCCTTCCAAGCACTGAGAGATGTAGATTGCATCAGAGTTCCCATGTTCCACTTCCCAGATCGATGTGTTCCCTCTGTGGAATGATTTGGTGCTCTCCTGCAATGAGTAGAGCATAACACTCTGCCCCTGGCAACTGGTACAGTCATTGGAAGCAGATGAAAGTGACATGCCAGCTCCAGGCTTCTAGTCTGTGGTCTACTCGAGCCATTGCCATTGCCTTACAAAAGACCAGACACTCGGATCAGAGTTGAGTTGCCCTGGTTGTCAGATGAGGCCATCTTATAAAGCTGACAAGGAGCTGACCCCAGGATGTGTGAGGAAGCCCAGCCAAGATCAGAGCCACATGGCTGATGCCTGTGTGTGAGAAATAAACATTTATCATTGATTATCACAGAGGCGTGGTGGGTGTTTTCTCCTAGAGTTGCTGCAACTATACCTAAGTGACTAGCACCTTCTATTATAAAAGAGTATTTTCATTTATTTGTTGTGAGGAGAGAGAGAAAGAGAGAGAGAGGAAGTAAAGGAGATGGAGAGGGAGAGCATGGGCATGCCAGTCCCTCGTGCCACTGCAAACTCCAGATGCATGTGACACTGTGGATCTGGCTTAATATAGGTACTGGGGAATCAAACCTGGGCCATGAGGCTTTGCAAGCAAGTGCCTTTAACCACTGAGCCATCTCCCCAGCCCTAGGACAGCACTTTCTTACCCCTTTGCATAGAACCAACACTTCTGGTAATGAGAGAAAAGTAACAATGAAATTTTGGGCTAAGGTGTTTAAAATCTTGTGTGTGTGTGCATGTGTACACGGGCACATATACACCACACAGAGATCAGACAACTCAAAGTGTCAGTCCTCACATTGCACCTTGTTTGAGGCAGGATCCCTGTTGTTCATCTCTGTGGACACCAACTAGCTGACCTGTGAGCTTCTGGAATTCTCATCTCCCTGTAGGAGGGCTGGGATTACCAAGATTTACTATGTCTGGCTTTTCCATAGGTTGTGGGGATCCAAACCCAGGTACTCTGGTGTAGCATGTGCTTTGCCTACTGAACCATCTCCCCAGCCCCCTTCTGCTTATTTTTGGTTTTGTTATGCAGTGCTAAGGATTGAACAGAGGGCCTCACACAAACTAGACAAGTGTTCTACAATTGAACATTGGAGGAGCTACGTGCCCCATCCTGGGCTAGGGTGTTTGATTCTTGGTGTGAAACTTTCTAAAACTCTTTCCTTCCTGGCACATCGACAAACCATTAGTCTGGCCTTTGAAGACTCAGATGGGCTGAATACCTGGCCATATGAGGTTTTTATTTTATTTTATTTTATTTATTTGAAAGAGAGAGAGGAGAGACAGACAGACAGCGAGAATGGGCATGACAGGGCCTCCAGCCACTTGCAAACGAACACCAGATGCATGTGTCACTTTGTGCACTTGGCTTTACATGGATACTGGGGAATCAAACCCGGGTTGTTAGGCTTTGCAGGCAAGTGCCTTAATTGCTGAGCCATCTCTCCAGCCACATATGAGTTGTTTAAGCCCTTGAGGTTTTGAAGTAAATTGTGGCATAGCAGTTTAGCCTTTCTGAATGAAGCAAGGGGAAGCTCTTAGAAAGATTGCAGTAAACATCCAAATTGCATTAGCTATTATTGTTTTCTTGGTGTGCTACTTGAATTTGCTCGCTAACCCACTTGTTAGTGGTGGCTTTTTCAAATTGTAGAATGGGTTGCCAAGGAACTGGGAGGGGGGAGGATGATAGCTGTCTTTCTTTCCCCTCCACCTCCTTGGGGATTCTTTCAAACAGAAAGGGTGTTCAGATGCCAGCAATCCAAATGTCCAATTTTCCACAAACTGGAAATATTTCTTTTCTCTCCAGATGATATAACACCACAGCAAAAAGGAAGGCATTCTTCTGGGGTGGAAATGTACTAGGTCAGAGGGCAAAGAGACAGGGCTTTCCAGAGCAAAGCCTGAAAGTCCTTTGGCTGCACATAGCTTCCACCCCATTCCCAACAATGCATTTGAAATATACACAAAGAAGAAAACGAAGGCAGAAATATGAAAACAAAAGCACAATCCATAAATGAAAAGGTTAATAGATTTATTTTCATCAACGACAGTGTTGTCTGCTATGTGACCGACACTGGTGAGAGAATGAAAAAATAAGCCACAGGCTGGGAAAAATATTTGCAAAGCATATGTTTGAGGAAGCGCTTGAATTTAGGAAATATAAATAACTCTTAAAACTTAATAATTAGAGAACAAACAACTCCTTTAAAAGACAGGGAAATGATCTGAACAGATACTTCACCAAGAATATATGTGGAACACAAGTGATCACATAAAAAGATGCTAGATATTTGTCATTCAGAAGACTAAATTAAAATCATGAAATACCACAGTGTTCCTAGAGTGGCCAACATGACAGATTCTGCATAGTTGTAAAGCACCTGGACTCCTCCTACACTATAGGAGGGGAAGCAAAATAATACAACTGCTTTGAATACATTTGACAGTTTCTTGAAATGTTAAACCTGCACCTACCATATGACACAACTGTTCCACTTCTAGGAATTTACCCTGGAGAAAGAAATGGAATGTTTATAACAGCTTTACAAGGAATAGCCCAAAACTAGAACAATGACGGTGCTCAGTCGATAAATGATGTGTGTGAATGAGACATCACTTCGCGATGGAAATGATGAATTACTGGCAACCCAACAACACGCTGAGTCTCCAAATAATAACCTCAGACTCATGGTATGAGGAAGAAACCAGATCTGGAGGAGCAGTTCATTTATATAAGCTTTCATAAAATAGTAAACTAAGGAACAGAAAACAATCAGCAATTAACAAGGATACTTGAGGAAATCGGAAGAGTAATGGATATATACATTATCGTGATTTGGTAATGGTTTCATGGTGGATACTTATATCAAAAGTTATAAAATCATACACTTTAATATGTGAATAAACTTATAGGCATGTCCAACTTTTTGACATTGCAACATGATGTTGTCATCTACAAAGTTCATGCTGGGGAACCATGCAACTGAGTTACAAAAAAATTCTCATATTATTTTAAGTAATTGTGATGGTTTGATCTAGGTATCCCCCCCCCAAACAAATGTGTCTGAAAGCTCAATCCCCAGCTGATGGCAATGTGGCTATTAGAATCTTGTTAGACCTGTTTTGTTGAGGGCGAGCTTATGGGGGTTATAGTCAAGCTTCCCCTGGCCAGTCATTTGATTTGCAACATGGTTTTGTTTTTTGAAAATCATGGGCAGTGTGAGGCAGGCATGTTGGATTGCCTGTGTAGAGTCCCTATGGCGCTATGAGGATGAACCATGGGTTGTGATGCAGACCCAATGGAAATGCTAGGACTATGGGATGGCTGCCAAGGAGAGCTGCTGGTACCTGATGAAGTTTTCTGGGACTGAATAGTAGAGCTGGAGGGGCAGAATTGGAACTCCAGAGACCAGTCACTGGTTATTATTAGACTTGGAGTTATAGAGTTTGATGTTTGCCCTGTCTGTTTTAAATCTTGTATTGGTTCAATCTGTTTTTGCTATGCCCAATGCCATCTTTTGCAATGTGAATGCTCTGTGTCATTATGGTTTTTTTTTGGGGGGGGGTATTATGACTCAGTTGAAAGAAAAACGGGACTTTTGGAGTTGAGCTGAATGAATTGTATTTTACATCATGTATGATTATAAGTTTGTGGGGGGCCAGGGACAGATTGTGATGGTTTCACCCAGGTGTCCCTCATAAATGAGTGTGTTCTGAATGCTCGATCCCCACCTGATGGCAGTTTGGGTATTAGAACCTTGTTAGAGCTGTGTTGTTGGGGGTGGGCTCATCTGTATTATAGCCAGCTTCCCCTTGTCAGTGTTTGGCACACTCTCCTGTTGCTATTGTCCACCTGATGTTGGCCAAGAGGTGTCCACCCTCTGCTCATGTCATCATTTTCCCTGCCATCATAGAGCTTCCCCTCGAGTCTGTAAGCCAAAATAAACCCATTCCTCCACAAGAACTTTGTTTGGGTTCTTTGTCACAGCAACAAGAAGTTTGACTACAACAGTAATTTTAAGTAATTTTACAATGTTGTGTTGGACTATATTCATACCTATTTTCTGCTGCATACAGCCTGTGGGTCACAAGTTGGACACACCCGAACATTATGTGTGCAAGTGTGTGTGTGCCCGTTATTGAGTAATGACTCATGAAGGAGATAGAGCATATGAGACTACCAACTCGAATTATGAAAACTTAAAGATGTAATGAGTAGAAGGTTGACAGTTGTAGGTACATTAGTCTTTGGCCTGACCTTCAGATCTGGTACAAAACTGAAAAAATGAGTACAAAGTGCTTGTTGACCCAGAGGGTCTGAATCATTCCCTCTTTATCACACATTGGAAATGGAACAGGATGATCACATAGTATGTTAGCTTTTTATCACTGTGATGAAACACCCGGGGAAACAACTTAAAAATGAGGAGGGGTTAATTTTGGCTCCAGCTTTCAGAGGTTTCAGTCTATGGTTGCTTGGACTCATTACTAACTAGGCCCATGGCAAGGAAAAAAATCATGGTGGGGGATCCATATCAAAAAGCTATTCACACCATGGAGGCTGGGAAGGAGAGAATGAGAGAGAGATAGCAGGAGGGCAGGGGCCAGAGACAAAATATATCCTTCAAAATCATACCCCTCAGTGACCTACTGTTAATGACTTTTAGTTTTAATGCTCTACATTTCCTGAATAAACGAGGTGAAATTCATACATGTAGTTGGTTATCTCAAATCTAATAACTAAAAATAAGGAATGTGGTTGCCTTCTCTATAATGGGTTATTAAAATTGTCTGATCGTTTATAGCTAGCCCTTGCTAACAATATAAAAAGATTTTTAGGGCTGGATGTAGGATTCAGTGGTTACAAACACTTGCTTGCAAAGCCTGATGGCCCAGGTTTGATTCCCCAGTACTAATGTAAAGCCAGATGCACAAAGTTGCGTATTCATCTGAACTTCATTTGCAGTAGCAAGAGGCCCTGGTGTGCCCATTCTCTCTCTGTCTCTGTCTCTGTCTCTGCTTACAAATAAATAATAAAAATACTAAAAATAAATAAATGAATAAATAATTTTTTTCAGAAACTGCACTGGTTTCTATCTGAGAGTTTTACTTTTCTGAAGAGTTTGAGTTTTTCAGCCACAGCCATTCAATCAACACAGAATAAGCTAGGAGGACAGAAACCAACAATTTTCAACACAAAGCCCCCTAAGCGCACAACATTAAAGCAGCCTTAATACTCACCCACCACGACTCAGGGAACTGAGCGGAAGAGGGGGTGGAAAGATTGTGAGAGCCGTGGTGGGGGAGACTATCCAGAGGCATGACACCCCTCAGTAACAACATACTTGGGCCAGGAGAACCGGGCTGAGTACTAGGCTATCCATGGTCCCCTGCCACAAGGACTGAACCAGACGACCCACGGAGAAGGATATCCAGCTGATTGGGGATGGGGAGGGAGGTCATTGGGTAATTGGAGATAACAACTCATTGTTTGCCCACTAAATAATGTAACTCGTTGTGGTCAATAAATATATATATTTAAAAAAAGTTTAGTTTTTCAAATATCAAGGCCATGTGATTTTTTTCTTTCTGAGCTAGGGGTCTCACTCTGTAGCCTAGGCCAACCTCTAACTCTGAAATGTTCTACCACAGCCTCCCAAGTGCTAGCATTACTGGTGTGTGCTCTCATGCTCAGCCATGTAAGGCTTTTGGTCATGTTTCTATTGTTGAAAATCATGAGGATCAGGAATTATGAGTAGGATTTTGTTTTTGGCTCTTCCCCTACTATAATTTCTTTATGTAGAAAATGGGAATAAATAGTAGTTACCTGTATGAGATTGACTCATACCCCTCTCATATATGTCCATATGCTTACTTTACCGTAGGGCTGAAGTCATAGCTATGTGGTAGAGTGCCTCCTTGGTATGCCTGAAGGCAGTACACCCACCCACCCACCCACCCAGCCACACACATACACACAAAGGGTCTTTGAAGATGTGATTAAGGATCTTTGTATGAGGATATGATCCTGGATTATCCTTGTGACCTCTAAATCCAATTATATGTCATTGTAAATATAAATCAAGTTCTGAGACTATGAAAGAATTTAGGAGTCTTGGGAACTGCACCTTCAAGAGATGAGACACAGACTAAGATAGTCTTCAACGGGTGTTCCAGAGGAAATAGGAAAAGTAGGAGTTGATATGGGCCAGCAGTGCTGATTTATTGCAAAGCAGAAAACAGCTGTAAAAAACTTCTATTGAAGTTGATACAGAATAGGAGCTATGTGGTAGGAGCTATGTGACAGGAGCTACATAGCCTATAAAGATAAGAATGAAGTGTATACACACGTTGTTGCAGTCAGCTTTTTAGTTGCTGCACAGAAAGGACCCAAACAAAAGTGGCTTGTGGAGGAATGGGTTTATTTCGCTTATGGACTCGAGGGGAGACTCCAATCTGGCAGGGAAAATGATGGCATGAGCAGAGGGGTGGACATCACCTCCGTCACAACACTGCAAACAGTGGCAGGAAGGTGTGCAAAACACTGGCAAGGGGAAGCTGGCTTATAACCCCCATAAGCCCACCCCCAACAACACAGCTCCAGTGAGGTTGTATAATCCAAACTGCCATCAGCTGAGGATTGATTACCCAGAACACATTCATTTGTGGGGGACACCTGGATCAAACCATGACACACATAATATTTCTTTTCAAAAAATTTTTTTCTTTTTTCTTTTTTTTTTTTTTTTTTGGTTTTTCGAGGTAGGGTCTCAGTCTAGCCCAGGCTGACCTGGATTCACTATGTAGTCTCAGGGTGGCCTTGAACTCATGGTGATCCTCCTACCTCTGCCTCCCAAGTGCTGGGATTAAAGGCGTGCACCACCACACCCAGCTTAAAAAATGTTTTCTTTATTGATGAGAGCAAGAAAAAATGAATGGGCACACTTGTTGCCACTGCAAATGAACTCCACATGCAAGCATCACTTTGTGCATTTGGCTTTACGTGGGTACTGGGATATTGAACCCTGGCCATCAGGCTTTGCAAGCAAGCACCTTTTAACCACCGAGTCGTCTCTCTAGCCCCCCCCCCCAATATTTCTTTTCTTTTTTTTTTTTTTTTGAGATAGGGTCTCGCTCTAGCCCAGGCTGACCTTGAATTAACTATGTAGACTCTGGGTGGTTCTAATTTATGACAATCCTCCTACCTCTGCCTCCCAAGTGCTAGGATTAAAGGCGTGCACCACTTCTCCCGGCTCCACATAATATTTCTTAATCAAAGTGTCCTTATGGGCCTCTTGAGTCTCAGGATCAATATCACTGGGTCACTGGATGCCTGCTACCAAAAACTGAAGGTGAGCCAGAATTCACGTTACCAGGCAGCAGGAAGGAGAAGTGCTAAATCGTGTTTCCTTACAGTCTCCACACTCCACTTTAATATGGATTTCATTGTGATTTTCCTTTTATTTTCACACAGGAGAAAATTAGAGAGATTTGCAATGAAGAGAAGATGCATATCCTAGGCAAAGAGGAGAATCTTACCTACAGCCTCTACTGACATTTTGATTTTGGAGCTAATACCACCAGACCTCTGAAAGACCAAATTTTATTGTAGCAAAATGAGCGTGAGCTCACTGCCCCCCCTCCCCTGTATTCACTGTTACATCCTACTGACGTTTGTCCACCAATCTCATTGCATGAGGTGAAAAACTGTCAGGGCTCTGAAGTTCTGTGAGATAAGGAAGTTAGGAGAGACAGGCAGGAGAATACCTGGGGAGAGTATCTGAATTTCCCAAAACCTATTGAAATGTGTGAGTTGCTAGGTGCTTGTAATTTACATGCCTAAATGTCATGTACCCATGTCTGTATACTACTATAAAAAGCTCTTTGTAACTGGGGTTCGTGGCCAATGCTTCATTTATGCTTGGACCCCCGGGGCCTGGGTATACAATTAAACTCTCCTCTTGCTGCGAAGGCTTTGTCTGTTTATTAATGGATATTTCTACAACAATTTCTGTTCTTTTATACCACTGAATGTGTGGTAATTTGGTAAATCCGCCTCAAGAAACGAATACACGACCTCATACAGCACTAAAACTGTAGCTATTAGTACTACCTAAATTGTAAATAGGCAATGAGAATTAAATGAGTTTATATGTTAGTAAAGCGCTCATAACAGTGTTTCATACTTAGCACTAGAGAAGCAGAAGTGCATCTTACCAAGTGAAAAGAACTGTGGTGTCTTTGGGTGATTTATTGCTTTTCTGGACTGTAATTGGTGGATTGGACACCACAATATGGGAGCTTCTCGTAAGATTATGGAATTAAATGATCATTAAGATGGAGAAAAGATCGAGAATGGACTCTTCATTTTTTTTTAATATTCTTTAGAGCCTGAAAATTCTAAGGAGCCCTGGAGTTCTCAATGTATTCGTCTCTTTGCTTTTCTATTAGCTGTTTCTAGAAGTGCATTAAAACTTAAACGCAATTGGAACACAGGAGGAAATCACCTTTGTTGCCTCTGCTGACGCCTAAAACCGCTCAAAGCTAAGAGTGTGGAATTCCCACGCTCCTTCGACAAAAGACTACAACTCCCAGAAGCCCTTGGGTCCCGGGCGACGGCGGCAGCTCTGGCAAAGGGGCGGAGTCTAGGTGGTTGGTCGATTCCATTGTCTGTTGGGGGGAGGCTCATGGGTTGGATTCCCCCAAGCGGTTGGTACGTTCCTCAGGTTCCAGGTCGCCGCGGCCGGCGCTCGAATTTCCCGGGCCGAGGTCGCGGAGCCTGCCGGGAAATCGCCTGGGCGGTTATCCACGGGAGGCCGCGGTGGTCGCGAGTTGGCTTTGACATGCAGAGCACGGACTTGGGCAACAAGGAGAGCGGCAAGCTATGGCACCGCAAGCCCTCCCCCGGCACTCGGGACGGGTAGGGCCGCGCGCCGTGGACCCAGGCCGGGGCGGGCGTGGGGCGCCTGGCGGGCCTCGTCCCGGGGAGCCTGGCCCGATGCAGCTGCCGTAGGAGGTGCGAGGAAAGCCGTGCCATCCCCGCTGCCCTCCTGAAGCACTGCGTGGGCGCAGGCCCACGCGTGCCTTCACCCACTGCCGGCCGAGCCCCTCCTGGCTACCCAGCTCCGGGTGCGCACTCCAGGGAGCGAGCTTGGGATCTGCGGAGTGAATGCGAGGGGAGCTCCGCTTCTCACCTGCCCTCCCGCACCTGTCCCCGGTGACGTCACCGTGGGGAGCGCGGTGCCTTTGGGGTCCCTGCTGCATTCCAAGGGTACCAGTGCTTCCGACTCCCCAGGATTTCAGCGGACTCCAGCATCGCTTGGGTCTGAGTGTTCATTGCTCCAGTGATTAGGTTTTTGTTTTCGTTTTCTGTTGAGCTTTTGGCCGCTTCTCCACAAATCACCAAACATTATGTCTAATTTGTATGCTAAAGTGCAGCCCTGGGCATCGGATCAGCCCACCTGTTCGGCCAGCCAGCCTCTTACTGGGCTACTCTTTGTCACCAACCCTTCTCTGAACGATTATGTTTTGTCAGGGTTTGCATTGGCGCATTTGGAGTTTATATAAACATCACCCTATCTCAAATTTCTGAGTTACAGCCAATCCATCGTAATTCTCTTGCTATTACAAAGTATCTAGTTATACATAAAGGATCGAAAAACTGAAGAAACAGGTTCCTTGGTCCAATGTGCTTACTGTGTCTTTCTTCCACCCAAACAGCTTCTTGTTATTGTTCATTAAACCCATCCTTACAGTGTTGAGAGACAAAGACTATGGAGTACGAGGCTGGTTTCACTGTCAGCTCACCAGCTCTAATCTTTGGTCAGCTAATCACTGAAAGCAGGGACAGTCACACTTTCTAGACACGGTTTATCTACCTGAGTACTGCCTGGGTGCTGGACATGAAGTTCTCCACCCTTCCTAATCTTGCCTTTGTTGTTTGGTTGGTTGGTTAGTTTTGTGAAATGAAGTCTCAGTTTTTAGCTCAAGTTGGCCAAGAACTTGTGATCCTTCTGCCTGAGCCTTCTAACTGATGGGGTTATAGGCTCTTGTCCCAGTTCCTGGCTATTTTCCATATTGTGAACAATGCTCATTGAATTTTATCATCAGAACTGTAATGTTACAGAGGGAAAAAAAGGCTCCAGGGAAGAGGCATTTTCTGTGCTGAGTTTAGCTGGCTAAGGATATATATTAGTTTTTTAGGTAGTGTCTTGTTCTAGCTCACACTGACCTGGAATTCACTGTGTAGTCTCAGGGTGGTCTTGAACTCATGGTGATCCTCCTACCTCTGCCTCCCGAGTGCTGGGATTAAAGGCATGCACCACCAGGCCTGGCTGGCTAAGAATATTTTAATGTTATTTCAGAACATTGATTTTTTTTGGGGGGGGGACAGTATCTCATGTAGCCCAGGCTGACCTAGAAATTAATGTTGAGTTCTTTCTGTTTTGTTTTGACAGAATCATAGTGAACATCGTTCACAATACTTCTGATTACAACCCAAAAGTTTTGCGATTTTTGAATGTGGCTTTTGATGGCTTAGGTGATCGCTTAATTGCTGGGGACCACCAAGGAAATATCTATGTTTTTGACTTGTATGGAAACAGGTAAGCAGAGGCTTTCAATATTAATCTTATCATTGAACAATTTACCACTGTCCTGTAATTGTTCTGTAACTATCACATAGTTGTGAATGTTGAGTAAAGACTGGAAAACTGTCAGATCAACATTTAAGAGACAC
>PVHP010033414.1:0-19692 GCA_004024765.1 Zapus hudsonius
AGAGAGAGACACTAGTGATCAAACTTCACTCTCTTCATAAAACCCTGGGTTAACAATGACAGCATTGTATTTTCTGCAAAATGGACTTTTCCTCTAAAACTGGCATACTTTTCTTCTCAAGCACATGTGTACATTCAAGTCCTGGCAGAGATGAGGCCAACTCACCATTAATAAACTATCCCCATGAAGTAGAGAGCTCACTCTTAATATTGTTCTACGTGTATCCAGTGTATCTAGCAAATGGACAAACCTGTGATTATTGATGTTGAAGTTCACATGACAGTAATTATATAATTAAAAACAAACTTCTCATGTATTTTTGCATCACAAGCTTAAAACGATTTGCAAAAGACTATGTATGAGGAGAAATTATTAATCTAATGTTTGATATGTCAGAAATTAGAAGGCATAGATTTTCCTTTACCCTATTATTAAAGCAGGGTATCACTGACTTTCTCATTTTCTTTCCATTTGAAGCAGCTACTAATCTTTACAGCATAACACATTATGCAATCTTGTTTTGAGAAGTGGAGATGTTAATAAGAAACAGTAATGTATCAAAATTCAAAGCAAAAGAGAGAGATGCTAGGGGGACTCTACTTGATATCCTGTATCCTTCAAGAAAAACAGTAACTATGTAAATGAGTGGGGAAAGTACAGATCAAGCAGGAAGGAGGATTGCACATAGGGAAAGTCCTGAACAGAAGAGTTTTGATTGCTTTCTATAGCTTTTAGATAACAGGATGACATTCTGCCATCCAACCAAACTCGCCCTAGCAATGAGTATGTTTGCTTTTGCTCTCAGAAGTCTTGGCATAGACAGACAAACACTGTGTTTGGACACTACTTTTGTGGGCTTTCATCAGTGTACTGAAATTATGTGTCTTTTAAAATTAGTACAGTAATGACTAAGAATAATTTTTGTGTACTGTTTATTTGTCTTATTACTTATAAACACATGTTCATACTGTTCCATCTGCTCTTGTGGTAGCTATTCATTCCCACTTTCTGGGTGCAACTGCAGGAGGAAGACTTTCTCTTCCTTTATCTTGACTGTCTCTAGTTTGTCCTCCCCAAGTAGAGAACAAAGAATAGCCAAAAGTGGTAAGAGAGCATGCTTCCGTATAAAATATTAACATTCCCATGTTGGTTCCTGTTGTAGTCAGCTTTCTAGTTGCTGCACAGAAAGAACCCCAGCAAAAGCAGCTTGTGGAGGAATGGGTTTTATTAGGCTTAAGGACGTGAGGGGAGACTCCATCCTGGCAGGGAAAATGATGGCATGAGCAGAGAGGTGTACATCCCCTCCACCACAGCACTGCCAACAATGGCAGGAAGGTGTGCCAAACACTGGCAAGGGGAAGCTGGCTTATAACCCCCTTAAGACCGCCCCCAACAACATGGCTCCAGAGAGGTTGTAAAACCCAAACTGCCATCAGCTGAGAATTGATCAATCAGAACACAATCATTTGTTTGTGGGGGATACCTGGATCAAACCATGATAGATCCATTTCCATAGAGTTGACTTAAGATAGTAGTAGGCCTCTGTTAAATATATCCATGGAAATTATCCCAACTCTTCCCCCTTAGTTTTTGCTTTGAGGTTACCACTTCTCATCGGATGTCTCCTTGATCTACCTTCTTCTTATCTTCACTCGACTCCATATCTGTAGTAACCTCATTACTGTGTCTTCCTATCATCCCTAAAGCATCTTCAAGTGTTCATTGTTATAAAAAGAAAAGCACACTGCATTTAGATATTATTAAACTGCCATCATGTCTTTTAAAAGGTAAACTGTTCTCTAAGCAGACATTAAATGTATACAACAATCCCAAAGTGAGTTTTGCCCCAACACACAATGAGGTTTTTGAGAGCAAAAACTGGGGTATCATTGATCTTAGTACATCCAGCTGCCTAATTGCTCATTACACATCTATTGTCAATAAACAATGCATGGAATAAATTGATTCCATCACCCACTTATCCCTTATTCTTTTAAATATGGCCTCTGCTCTCGTAACTTTATTAAGTGCCAACCAATCAAACAACCCTTAATCTTCCTTTTTTAAGATGCTCCAACCAGTTGGGAGCATTGAAGAAGGCAGAAGCATGAACTTTGGAGTCTCATAGATGTGAACATAAGTTGCACTTGGCACCTTAACGAGCTGAGTAAGCTTGGACATATTACCTAACCTCTCTGAATACCAATTCTTTTATTTGCAAAATTAGTGTAAAGACATAGCTCTGACAGAAAGTCTAATAAGATTGCATAATCTTGTGAGTATCTGGATAACTGATCCATAGTGAGTTCATTTTCTAATTTTTCTTCTACACAACATTTTTCATAAATATTTGTCCTTCACTGCTCTACTTGAGATTATAACTTCTCAGACTAAAATCGAATTTCAAACTGATGGATTCCAAGGATCTGTCCTTATTCTGCATTCTTTCATTTCTTCCATTATTTGCATTAAACCCCCCCCAGACTGCATTAAACTATTGCCCTGGCCTCTACTTAATTGACTCCAAATCCCTCTTTGATCCCCTGTGTCATGATTCCCCAAAGCAGGTAAGTAACCTGCTAAATGTTCATTAACTCAAATACTGCATGGTCCTCTGCAGACATGTCACTGGCTCTCCACTCCTGGTCTGCAGTCCTACTGTTTTCTCACTTTGTTAATGACACTACCACTTACAGAGTCAAACAAGCCAAGGGTCTTGCTACCTTCCTTCACCCTCCTCCTCTTATACCGAATTTGTATGTTCTAACTCCCCTGAAGAAAACCTTTTCAATAGCTCCCATAACTTTCAATGCAGTCTAAACCTCTTATTGTGGCCTTCAAAACTCACCATATTCTGGTCAATATTTACTATTACAAACACATTATTTTTTGTGATCTTGGATTTACCTTAAGCATTGACTTAATTGCTGCCTACCTCCTATTACCTCCAGCATACATGAATGTCCACCTCTCACCACAGATGTCCTTTTATTCCTGGTTCCAAGTCTGCCCTGCATGGAGTCCATTGGTTTCATAACCAAGACCTTGCTTTCCCTCTTCAAAGAACTAAGAGCAATTTTCCAATCACCCTCTTAGAGTATTCAATGTTTGTTAAATAAACATTATTTATATACATTTATTTTCTAGCTTACTAAATTACACATCCTTCCATCCTTCCATAAATTTCTGATTGGCTTCCCTCTGCAGCATACAGAAGGATTCAAAGTAGCTTGAAATGCCAGACAGACAGGTATGCTTAAGTAAGCCATCTTCAAATATGCACAAAATTGATAAAAATTTTTCCAGGAATGATTTGTACACGTCCAACAGAGGAAGCTCTTCCTAGCTGGTCAATGTTTGCAGAAACACAGTTCCAGGACCTCAGCTGTGTTCTGAGTGCTAAAGATTGCTGGAAATCTGACCACCAGATAAGTGGAGTGTTACTGTATAACCAAAGGCTTTTCGCCAAACATTTATAATTAGCAGCAGAATCAGCTGGCATTACTAGAGTATATTTCCTTTCTTTAATCTCCTTTTCCTCCCCTTTGTTTTCCTCTTCTCTGTTTGTGGCTGATAGAGCCAGATGATCAATAATCTTTCTTTCACCAACTCCGATCATCATCTTCACTACTGCCTGGATGCTATTATTCACTTTAATACATTAATCCTTTGGTTGAAATTCTTAAACCATGGTTCTTTATTAAAAGACCATCTTGGCATCCACATACTGATAGCAGCTTGTCTGATGTTTTGAAAAAATAAATCTGAATGAAGCCTCTCTTTTCCCCTAAAAAAAGATATGACTAAATTGAAAGATGCAGAGAAAGGAAGATTTCAGCTCACAAACGCAAAGCTATGGGGTGGGGGGGAAAAGGATCTTATTATATGAATTAGAGCACAGGAAAGTTCCACCTTGCAACTACAATTGGATGTCAACATGTCATTTCACGACAAAGTGAGTAGCAATATTGTGGCATTTTATTGAATCTTACTCTCATTACTATCGCAATGAGAAATACAGCACACACTGTACTGGTTAGCAAACCAAACCTTTGTACAATTGCTGTAACCTTTGGTGGAGCCCAGTGATTTTTGTTCCTTTTCAAAAAGACATTAAAGTGACAGTGTGGCAGACCATTTTTTCCACCACACACACTAAAACTAGTGTGCGTGCAGCAGAACCCTGCCAAAGCACGTTGCATTCATACAAAGATCCATACAGATCTTAATCATAAAATAATCCATTCTCTACTCTGTTTTTATGACATTTATATGAATCTGGCCGCAGCCTCATCAAGCAGTTCACAGAGGAAAATTGTTCTATTTATGTGGTCGAGACAGGGTGGACTTGATTTTCAAGCAAAAGGAGAAAGAAATACCCACTTTTTTTGTAGTCCCAGATCTGGAACTAAAAAGAACTATTTTGCACCATTTTCTGACTATATTTGTAACAGAGTCAGAAGCGATGAGCATCCCATCCTCTGTCCTTTCAAGTAATAATGTCACAGATCACTATTTCCCAAGCTGAGAAACTGAGGGAAGACACCTGGAAATCGTTTTCTCCTTCTTTTCTACGTAATTGTGAAAGGCCAAGAAATGGACATGTGGGTAAAAGTGGAAAGAAGACTTTCCAGCGTGCATCTGCTTTAATTTATTCTTGTCCCTGCATTTTAAGAACTAATAATTATTCAATTAATTTCTCCAACTTATTCTCTTTTTAATCTTTGTTTAGATGCATTGTGTTCATAAAAAAGGGAAAAATGACTTCTAAAATTTCATTTCGATTCATCCACCCTAACTCTCAAGTTTGTAATAATGATGGTTAAAAAGAATCTATGTGCTTTGCTGGTATCATCATTTTCTGTGTTCTAGAAAGGCATTTTACTTCATATACCATCTCTTAGAAAGCTAATTTTCTGGGTATACTATGTGAATAAGTAATCTGAGTGAAAAAAATCTCTCTGGTATGCTGGTTTAATAGCATTTCTCATCTGTTCACACTGCCTTTCACTCATTTATAGTAGTTCTGGCTTTCACTAACGATGTTCCCAGGACAAATTTAGTTTTATGTCGTCATTTATATCTCTCTTAGATGGTGCATTCATTTCCTCAGAGTCAGAAACTACATTCTGATAATCTAAATCCTGTGTTTAAGTCAAAGATATTTGCTCAAGTTTTCTGGTTTCTTTAAAGTCACCATCAATTATTTGTGTGTGGAATAATTACAGAAGGATCCAGGATCATGTGTACCAATCAAATACCACGTGGCCCCAGGAACCACATCAATGTGGATTCTTTTACACATTTCATCAGAAAATAAACCTCTTTCCTTTTCTTTTTTATATAATAAAAAACACTCCTGTCTTCTTTTAGAACAAAGAGAAACTACCGGTAAGTGTAAGACTGTTGTAAGAACCTGAATTAATGTGAAGAATTATATAACAGTTGTTCCTAATTAAATAAGGACAATATTCAGGGTGTTCTCTTTTATTCTGCAAAAACCACTGGTCTTTAGGCAAAATGCTATAGATTACGTTCTTTCTCTAGCAACCTCTCCCCTACATAAATGACAACATAAATAGACACATAAACTCCACATGAGTCATTAGTGTTGAAATACTGTTGCCCTGAGGCTGCTGTAACTCACGTATATTCCCTTCCTTCTATTTCAAATCTTTAAAATATTTTCTTTTCAAATACTTATAAAAAGCACGTATGTTTGAAATAAAAATAAAACACATACAGATGATATTTTTAAGCACAGTATTCTCATACCAGAAGGAAAGTAGTCAGACATGTTCTGTTTCACTGAATCCTATATAAGTCCAGGAGAAACAGGAGCCTTAAAGCAATGAAGACCAAGACGAGCTTGCAAGAATAACTTAAGCTGTTGCAACTATTATTCAGAATTGACATCATACATGCAGCTTACCTTACTAATACTCAAGACCATGACAGAATGTACAATCCATTGTTCAAAGAACAAATGTGTCCACATACAATTACTATGTGAGGGTGCGTGATTATAGACAAAATCTCATTCATCTGAAAATATGTTTTTAAAATTTTGCCTTTATTTCAAAAAGAGTACTGTGTAGTTTGTTATCTTGTGCTTTAGCCAACCCTAAATTACAGGAAATAATCCATAAATTAAAGACTGGCATCCATCCTGCAAATCCAACTAAAATGACAAAGTCTACTTTTCTGAAAATGAGGAAAGCTTCTAGTAAACATATAGCCCCTCCCAGGCCAGTCTTCCAAACTTTTACAGTGCCAGATTTCAGAGCATCAAAACTAACAATAGCGGCACAGGATGAGATTAGGCATACACTGGAATTTGAGCAGGTTAGAGAACTGTGAGACTATCCTACAGAATTCTTCAGAACATCAAGAAAGTTCACGGGTGGTGTGTTCAGATAAAGCAGTTGTCCATCTCCCTAAAGTGTGCTTTCCTGGACAGCACAGATGGGCAGTGGTGACATGCTTTCCAGGGGGGGAATTTTACGTCAGCTGTGGCTTGACCATAACATGAAACTAATTGTGAAAACAAAATGCAAAAGTAGGTGTCACATTCAAATAAGAGCCAGGGGTTTCATTCACAGTGAAGTCTCTGCATTGCATTCATCTGAATGATATCTAGAGCCTTTGCTTGGAACAAGAGAGAACTTACACAATGGAGCCAAATCCTGAAGCACTTTTAAGTTACATGTCACACATGCATAAACTGGTCAGAGCAATAAATATATAAAAGTAGTTCCCTGGAGATAGCAGAACAAATCTGCCAACTGTTTCTGCAAAATGATTATCAAGGAGACTCAGAATCCAAGTGTAGTTCATGCCTGAAATCCAAGGTGGCTAAGGATCACCCACTACCCATGAAGGGTTCAATAATGACCGGGACTACAGAGTGAGTGAGTTCCAGGTTAGTCTGGGCAGAGTGAGACTGCTTCTTAAAGAAAGAAAGAGAAGAAGAGGAGGAGGAGAAAAAGGAAGAGGAGGAAGAGGAGGAGAACAAAGAGGAGGAGGAGGAGAAGGAGAAAGAAGAGAAGAAGAAAGAATAGAAGGAGAAGAAAGAAGAGGAGGAGTAGAAGGAAGAGGAGGAGGAAGAAGAGGAAAGGAAGGAAGAAAAAAGAAAAGAAAGAAAACAAGAAATAAGTCATTCTTCAGTCAGCTAGTTCACATGTGCCTCTCAGATACACTGCTTCCAGTAATGAAGGCGACTACAGTATGTACAGAAAGCCATCATTTTCTACATCATCCTAAATGCGAACCAACCACCTTATTTGTATGGAAGCAAAAAAAAAAAATCTACCGATACAAGTATTGGAGCAAAACTGTCATTTTGTCCCATGAAGAAGACGAAATTAATGATGTCCAGTGCCTCACCTTCCTAAGAAAGGAGTCTTACAGTAATTTTGTCTAATACAATTTTCTCCTTATGTTCTGACTCCAACTAGTTTCCAGCTGCATATGCGACTCTGTACACCTTTTTTTTTTTTACAAAAACAAACTTTTAACATTGTCAAAAATCATCCCTGCTACCCATTAAAGAATCCAATTGGCGAAACAAAAAGAGCTTAATGAGCATCTATACCTGCCAACCTAGATGGGATGGGAAATGAAAGAAAATATACTACAAGATATAAATCCTCAAAGAAGTAAAAGATCACACAGGAATAACATTGCAGAGTAGATGAAGATTTTGCATTAGATAACAAAAGTGAATTTTTGTGTTTCACGAATTGAAGTCTCAAACACATAAAGCAAAATGATATAGGTATGACGTAGAATAAGCCAGGATAATTGTGTAGGTGGTACTTGAGATGCAAATGAGGATATATAGATTACAAGGAGTGAATAAAGTTCAAGGTTAAGGTTACATTCTTCCATGATCAATGATAACAAAACAGTTTTGAATTAAAACAATTTCCTCAAATCGAGATAATGATGGCTTTTAAAAAGAGAATGACAAAATCAAATATGAAAATTTATTATCTATTATGTTTTGGATTAAAATCAGACATTTTGAGATGATAAAATGTTCTCTGACTTTATTTTTTATTAAATATTTTATTTATTCATTTTCAAGCAGAGAGATACATATAGAGAGAGCACCAGGGCCACCACCTTGTGGGTCTGGCATATGTGGGTCCTGGGGAATTGAACCCGGGGCCTTAGGCACTGGAGGCAAGTGCCTTAATTGCTGAGCCATCTTTCCAGCCCTGTTCGCTGACTTTAATGTAAACTATTTTGCCACATTCCTTATGTCACCAACAGCCCTTGACTCTAGACACGGAAAAAGATTTTTCTGATCATAGAGAGCAATTCTCCCCAGAAGCCTTAAAGAACATGAAAGCATGAGTTTACATGTACAGTACTATGAAAATCTTATTTTAAATAGTCAAAAATAATAATAGAGTAGCCAAAAATAATCAGAAAAAATTGCTACATTAGAAGGATGCGTAAAGAAGCTACCATGAAAACAATATCCTAAGGAGGCCATTCTTCCATTCTGAGAAAATTGACCAAACAATCAAATCATGAGTGAGCTGGTGTTCTCCGTAAGCACAAGCATGGGTGTGGCACAGTTGGCATCGTTTTCCATCTTGTGTAATATCTCCAGTCTTTCCTGTAGAAATTTAGCATTGTTCAGAAGTAGGCTGGACCCAAGCAAGTCCTACAGGCCTACAACCTAGAATGCAGTGAAACTGGCTAATGACCAGTCATCCCTCAAAGGACTGCAGAAGAAATTCAGGTACAATCAACAAAGGAAGATCCAGTTGTAATTTCTGAATATGTGGGAAGCAACAGACCCCTAATGACACACCAGTGAGGAGAAATGAAGGTATCTTAGTACCTTGATACCATGATATCCCCCCAAAACAAAGGAACAGATGTGCAAACAAAAGACTCCATAAAGAACAGCAAATCACTGAACATCTTGAGAAGCAGAGTGAGGGCAGGATCGATGGTAGGAGCCTCTGTCTCTTGTTCTGGGATTAATGCCCAGAAAGATAGCAACACCATCATCAATATCATCTTCCAAACAAAGGGGCATGGTATAAAGAGAACAATATTAATTATTGTCAAAATCGCTTGTGCACTCAGCGATTTCAGTAGAACAATTTAAGTGGTCCTGACAACTTCTCAATATAAAACATGCTTGCTACGATCCAAACTGGATTTAAAGAGAGGTGAGCCACTGCTTTAGCTGTTTAATCTGGTTATATGTGAGCTAAAGTAGTTCACATTTCTAGAACGAACAAATCAAAGGCGTAATTGTTTTTGTCATCTGCACAGCAATTTTACTCCTGAATGCATTGTTTTAGGCAGGAATTAATAAAAATTGCATGTGCTTCAGGTGCTGGGCAGATCACCCTCTTCCACACAGCCCAGCCTGAAGCTGTGAATGCTCCTTTTCTTATTATCAGTTAATAATTCTCTCTCATTGAGGCAAATTAGGAACTTGACTGTGTTAGAGAGTCCAGAACACTGCTAGAGGCAAAAGGGGGCTAAATGGCAGAAATTCCTCTCTGAGCAAGATGCATGAAGCACCGCATTGTGTCCACCACAAAAGCTGCTCTGTATTTTTGATCCTTTCTAATTTAATTAGCCCAAGAGGTAGCGCATTAATTTGCCAAGAATTCTTCTGATGCGAAAGCTGCCCTTATTGCAGTGAAGGGAAAAAATAACCTGCGTGCTACAGTGGCACGTCAGTAATGAAAGGGGGTTATTTTTGTGTTACAAATGGCATCACAGGGCTACAAGAGACCTTTAAACCTTTTTATCTCTGGTTAGGTCATATGTAACAGTGCGACACAAAGCGCTAATTAACCAATTCTGGTCCAGAAATCTTATAGAACACTTAAGAGAGTTACACAGTTAGAACCCAGGTCAAACACACTGCTTTGTTTTGCATCTGAAAACTGAAAACATCTTCTGGTATATATGTTTAAAAAGTAAGAACAGAAAAAAAAAAGTCATCAATTGGCAGTGCAGTTACGCTATGGACTCAGCACACGAGATATTTCTTCTGGTCTTTGTTTCCTTTCTGTTTAATGATATTCTTTATGTGGGCAGGCTGGAGCCTTGAAGTCCCGTAGAAGGTCTCTTGGCTCTTTATACTATATTTATTTGGTAAATTGTCTCCATGTTAATCTTCTTCATCAAATACTTGGAGTCAGTTTTGAGAACTTTGATCAGATCTACCACCACCAACCTTCTTCGGGCCCATGTGCTTCTGATATGTGCCCGCACACTCAAATGGGTCATTTACTCATTAAAGAACAAGAAACATGCATCCTACCATGATAAGTCGTCTCTAATACTTTGAACTGTTAATTAAGTCTATGTAATCATGTCTCCTGTGTGCAGAACTATTTCTTTTCTAGAAATTACAGGATCCCATTTAGGGACTTTCAACACCCTCGTTGCTTTTCTTTACCACTTTCCAACCCTGAGCCTGAATGTGGCTGGGTAAAAACACCCCCCCCCAAAAAAAAAATCTCAAGAAAATCTAAGGACTAATACATTTTACATTTCACTCTCTGGCTCTTTTAATGAAAACCAGTGGAAGACAATAGCTTTCAAGGGCTTCACTGATATTTCCCTCCTTGCCTGTGTCTTGTTAGAGATCAGTGAATAAAGAATGATGACATTTAGTGTATTTTCAGTGATACTTTCAGATTCCCAGAAGCACCATAAGAAGCTGTTTATGGCACAGTGCACGATTCAGTAGCCAAGCAGAGAAGAGGGACACTAGCATTGTCAAGAGCTCCGTTGGGGTGAGAAGGGACGGAGGGAGAGGACAGACCTGGTGACAGTCCACAGAGCCTCAAATTAAGAGCTTCCCGGGAGGGTGGGATCCTTTTTAAAAGCAACTTTGGGGGCAAGAGAGATTTTTTTGGGTGAGAAGAGAGGGCACAGCAATCAAGTGTTAAGTCAAGGCAAGGATTAGGGTCACCAGGAGGACTCTCTTAGTGCAGCAATATTTTCTCATGGATGGCATTATGGAAGCATCTAGATTTTCCAAACAGAGTTTATTTTTTCACAGTGTCTTCCCTGTTTTTTTTTCTACATGGCATGCTTCCAGATATTTTTATACAAACTTTGAAATCCTTTTTATATAATGCTGTGCAGTTTTTAAACCTTAACTTTTTCTTCAGAACCGTTTTCATGTTTTATGTTTGCTTTTGCAGTTTTTTTAAAAAAATCATCAGATATTTAAACAGTAAAGTGATAATTTTCATTCAAATTTAAAAGTTCATAAATAGTATATTACTCTGAATAAGATAACTCAGCTGGAAATGAGCTTTTATAGCAACATGTTAAACTGTTCTGAATTTTTCCAGGTTGTCCAAAAGATTTGAAAGGGTAAAAGGATTTTTTTTAAATACACAGTAAATACTTCAGAAATAGTGAATTAAAATGAAAAACAGATGATACATTTACTTGGCTTTTGG
Source organism: Zapus hudsonius (assembly GCA_004024765.1). Taxonomy (NCBI): domain Eukaryota; kingdom Metazoa; phylum Chordata; class Mammalia; order Rodentia; family Dipodidae; genus Zapus; species Zapus hudsonius. The sequence goes on from PVHP010033414.1 coordinate 11,463, forward strand.
CTTCTGTAACATCAAACAGCACATTTTCTTCAAATGGTTTCATCAGTGGACCGGTAACCTCTTAAACTGATTGACTCAAACCTGTCACGTATTGGATGATTGGAACTTTGGGAAAAATTCCCTCCTTTTTTTTTCTTCTCATCTGTTGACATATTATGTAGTTCTTACAGTAGATTAAAGAGAAACAAAAGTCTATGTGCAGGCTTGCTCTACAGATAGTACTTTCAGTGATCAACCAAAATGAAGACTAAAAAATTGAACATGAAAGATTTTTATTTCCATTCTAGAGATACCTTAGAGTTGGGAGTTGTTTTTGTTAAGTTGGTATGGTTTTTGTAAAAAGTAAAGTAATAAAGTCAATCTAACTGTTGCTCAGAAAAAGAAAAACAGCCGAACGGTTTACTTTAGAGCTGTGCACTGCACAGGTGTGAGAACTCGTCGACAGCAAGACTGAAAACCAATGATGGGCACATCCAAAGTCGGGAAGGACAGACTCATGATTTTGAGTCACTTAAATACATAATAAAACCTAATTTTTGTGATATGACTAAATAGATGTCTTTCCCTCATGAATTCTTGGCCCTTTTAAGATCTCAGGAAATGTACAGAACAAAACAAAGTAATTTACCTACATGTACAATTTAAATAAACCCAGGGCCCTCAGCTCTCAACCTGTGCTTCTTAAAATACCAGGAAGCTCACATCTGGGTACATGGTGTGAACATGCATATATGCCTTGGTATTCTCTGGAAGGTTGTTAGGATTCAAGCCTTAGCTCTATAGGCTGGGGAATGTTGAAAGAAAGGTAACAGTATAAATTCTTCCCTGCATAAAAAGGAAGAGTAAGAGATTAAAAGCAAGAAATAGATTTCCCCCTAAACACACAGAGATGAAGATGTGCCATTAGTCATTGACACATTGGCCCTTTAGTGTGAATCCCAGAAGAATGCTGTGAGGCCGTAATCCAAGCAGATAGTCATCACAAATTTAGAGCGTGAACTCTTCCCAAAAATATGGGTAGAGAAACCACCTGATGTTGGGATGCCCTGGGGTAAGAGAAGGGAGACCAGGAAGAGCAGGGAATATATGGGAAGCATCTCACTGGAACTGCGCCCTTCCAGAAAGCCACAGGCAGCCCACAGCCACTTGCCAGACAGGATACTGGGGGAACCTGTACCTCATAGCCTCTAACTATTGTTTTCAGCCTGTAAAAGACACCATCCAGAAGGCAATGGAAAGCTTTGGAATGAATCTCCCTATGACAGGTAGACTCAGAAGGAAGCTTTTAAAGATTACCAACAAAGGTGACCACTGGTATTTAATTTTGAAAAGAAAATTTCTTAACATTATACCAAATGTCAACAGCCCTGTTGTAAAAAGATAATATCTTTTTTAAAAAAGAACAATTGACATTAACTTACAATAAAACTATATATGATGCTTGGCAGAGTAGCATACAACTACAATTCCCAGACCTCGGGAGGTGGAGACCAGAGGTTTATTTCTTACAGGCCAGCCTGAACCATCTAGCAAACTGAGGCCAACCTGAACTACATAGCAAGACACTGTTTCAAAAACAAAACAAAATGTAAGAACAAAAAAAAATACATATGTGTACATACACATGCATACACTGAATTATTTTCAACAGAAAATTCATATTATAAATTTTTAAATATAGACATGAAACTATAGTTAACTATATATCTACAACCAGCCTCACATTCCTATTGAGAAATATAATGCATCCAGTTAAGGAATAAAAAGAGACTGAAGCCGGCGTGGTGGCGCATGCCTTTAATCCCAGCACTCGGGAGGCAGAGGTAGGAGGATCACCATGAGTTCAAGGTCACCCTGAGATTACATAGTGAATTCCAGGTCAGCCTGGACTAGAGCAAGACCCTACCTCGAAAAAAAGAAAAGAAAAAAGAAAAGAAAAAAGAAAAGAAAAAGAAAAAGAAAGGAAAAAAAGAGAGACTGAAAAGAGAAAGAGTAAAATAAGAAAAGATTGTCAATTTAGGTAAAAAGAAATTGAGATACACTTGCTTCTTTTCACTCTCCTTGTTTGTAGTACAACCCCATACTGGAAAGTTATTGTATTACTTTCTCATTGCTAGGATAAGATACTGGCCCATAAGCAACCGAAGGAAGGAAAAGGGTGATTTTCAATGGAAAGTATTATGGCGGGGAACGAATTGTGTCAGAAGCTTGAAGCAGAGCTGATCACATCAACAACTATATCAACAATCAAGAGGCAGAGGCCAAGAAGGAAGTGGGCCCGGGCTTTCAAATCTCAAAGCCCCCACTCAGTGTGTGACCCCCCTTCCAGGCTTTTAAACCTCAAGGCCCCCACTCAGTACCGACCCCTCCTTCCAGCCCTGCTTCACCTCCTAAAGATTTCAGCACTGTCTCAGACAGGTGCGTTCAGCTGGAGTTCAAGTGTTCAAACATAAGAGCCTATGGGGGTATTTGACAATCAAACCACAGCAGTTAGTTAATTACTAGGAGCAGAAGTCCAAGGATTTCTAGAGTCACACCATTCTCTGGGTGACATTAGATAGCAAGCCATCCTCTCAGAGAATGGCACCTAGAAACAGCAGCATGCGGCTTCAGTCCCTGGAGGGTGGAGACACTGAAAGCCAACTTCCACAACCAGGGAAGCACTTTCAGACCTTGATTTCTCCTCTCTGTCCATGAGCCAGCCTTCCTCACTTCCCATGGGAAAGGTGGGGCTCCTTTGTGGATGTGGGTTATCTGCTGACAGTCTTACCTGTAGCACCTCACATGCTGTTGCACAACACTCCACACTTGCCTGGGTTCACAACAGTTACCAGCATGGCTGAAAATGTCCTGGTGTATCAAATACCATCTGGAACACCCGTTTCTTCCCTTTTCTCATTTCCCATTTCTCTTTTTCAGACATGAATTCATTTCACCCACATTTACAGAATACCAAGGCTTCACTGTGTGGCAATCAAGATACAAAAGAGGGAATCTCTCCTTTCCCATCCTCCTGAACACAGCACAGAATGAGTGTGCATATACACACACAACATAGGCACACATATGTATATGTTTGTGTTCTGACCCTGAGAGACCCCCGATCCTCTGGGAGGAAGTACCTCCCCCACTTACCACACTCTCGCCTAGCATCTTGCCTATATCTTCTGGTATTTTATTTCGACAGGTTTTTGAGAGCTGAACATATGTGAGGAAACTGAAGCCCACTCAGAATGATACAGACATAAGCTCTTTCCCGGATGAGGGTTACCAGTGGTGGGAGTGGATAATCAGTGGGAAATAAACAAAGGGAAGACACGTGGGCATGAAGTTATAAAGGCCTAGAAAGAACTAGGTACCATGATGCCCCTCATGGCTTCTTCTTTCCAACTTTTTATTTCACTAAAGCATACCTTTGGGGGGGAACGGGTCTTAAATTTAATATTTGGAGCTACATTTTATATTTATAAACACAAAACCTTTGTGCAGTTAGCTTTCTACAAAACCACCTGCTTTCAGACCAAGTACATATCACTTCAGAGGTGTTAGAATCACCCTGGGAAACTTTAAAAACTATCAAGTTCAAGTCCAAACCAAAGCCATCAAATCGAAATCTCTGGTGGTGGACTCTGGCAGCAGTAAGGTTTAAAGTTTCTCAGCTAAAATGAAGCAGTCATTGCTATGGGTCATAAACACCTATGTCCACATGTGGTTATTAGCCACAGGTCTGTCATCCCACAGCAAAACTAAACTATCCTAAGAAATTCTTTGTTTTCTGTAATGTCACTGACCAAGAACTTACTATACTGATGTATAGCTATCGTTACACTCTCCAGATGTTATAAAACAAACCTGGTTCACATTATATGTTTTTGATGTTGCCATAAGTCATTAAGAGGGGAAGTATAGGCATTGTTAGCATTATCTCTTTATATCACATAAAGTGGATGTTTAGATTTCTTATTCTATCTATTTTGAATAGAATATTGATTCTTTTGAATGCTGTTGTAGCCAACTTACTCTGTTGCTGCGCAGAAAGAACCCAAGAAAAAACGGCTTGTGGAGGAATGGGTTTATTTGGCTTATGGACTCGAGGGGAGACTCCATCCTGGCAGGGAAAACGATGGCATGAGCAGAGGGTGGACATCACCTCCACCACAGCACTGCAAACAATGGCAGGAAGGTGTGCCAAACAGTGGCAAGGGGAAGCTGACTTATAACCCCAAATGCCTGCCACCAACAACACAGCTCCATCGAGGTTGTAAAACCCAAACTGCCATCAGCTGAGGATCGATCATTCAGAACACATTCATTTGTTTGTGGGGGATACCTGGATCAAACCATGACAGATGTTTATTCATAAAACAAGCTTCTAGAAAGGTCCCGGTGAGTACAGGGAGCTTGGACCACTCACATCACTTCTCTCTTCTACCATGTATCTGGTGTTTATTGTACAGAAGGTGATAATTTGTAATTAGAAATACAAGTTCTGGTAGTGCTGATTTAGAAGAATTTCAATGTCTCTTTCATTTAAATATTCCATAATTTCATAACTGTGTATTTTGCAATAAAAATACACAGTGGGTTTGTGATGTGTACAAGACAGTGACAAGGAAGACCTTGGTCCTTGGGGGCAGCAAAATGGTATGGAAATCCTCATTAGCTCTGGCATATAAACACCAAAATCGTTCTTGCTAACTGGGCAACATGTTTTCTAAAGGTGCAGAATCCACTTTGTTTCTCTCACTTGTCAGAGTTAAGCATAAATAATGTACAAACAAACAAACTGTGCCAGTATAAAATGTAATATTTGTTTATGAGACACTTCCAGAATCTGACAGTGGCCCTCTGTTAACAATATTTAGGCCATAACCATATTGGCCAAACTTTACGCAGACACACACACAAAAAAAAAAATATCTTAAGCTTTGGGTTATGTTAAATAGCTTTGAAACTTCCCATGAATCTCATTTCTAATTTCAGATAAAATCAGGATAGAGTTAACAGTTTTAGTAATCATCATATCACTGTATAATCAATTAAAAGAAACAATAAGAGCATATCATATAGCAAGGTAATTTTCTGGACATCCTGGTCTCCTGAGGCATTTGGATTTTTCAAGCCAGTAAAAAAAAATGCTAGGGAGCAAAGAGAGTTAATATGATTTTACTAATTTTAAAGTACACAGAAGGATATTATGTGGGTGAAATGTAACTGCATCCATTATTATCATAATACATTTACATTGCATAAACAGTAAAGATAAAAAAGTAGAGAATTTCTCAAAAAAGAATACTTCTGGATTAAGAACACACATAATTAAGTTTTTTTCTTGAATATCTCATTTTACTGTAGCACAGTGAAAATGTCATCGTAGATTATCACAACCCCATTGACCAGTATTCAGAATCCATTCTTCAGAGACTCTGCATTTAGTCTCTTAACTAATTCTCCCCCACTTTCAGTCTCGCTGATACTGGAGTCCACACCATCAGCACCAGCATGCTGCATGACAAATGAGCAAAGAACATTCTCCAGCCAGTTCCCGACTCTTGATATTCCAAAGGTTGTGATAACATGGCAACTAAAGAATCTCATTCTTCTAAGATGGCAGCCTATGGAAAGCCTTGCTTCCTTCTGTAGGTTTGTCATAGATCAAGGTTTAGGGGGACAGAAACCCTGTACCTGCCTGGCAGTCTTGGGAGCTGCTATATGCATTCCCCGTTGTCTGCTCAACCATTACAAGTTGCCCACATCTTACCAAAGATTTGTTACATCCTGCTCAAGACAAGGAGAATATAATTTTCTCATTTTCTGTCTTCTACATTCGTAAAGTTGTAAACTCTAGTTACCACACAGGAGGTCAGTGCAGTGCCACCTAGTAACCTAAACTCCAAAACTGGGTGCTGAGCACCTGAAGCCACCTGGTGTTGTTTTTGTTTTCATGGTGACATTCCCAGTCTGATTTCCAGATTTTGAAATTCATGTTAGATTTTCAGGAGTTCCATTTAATACAGTCACACACTATCTTAGAAATATATAACCACTTGATGAAAGAAACAGCTAGATGATTTGATTATAATTGAATTGACTGTGTTAAAACAGATAAAAATAGCATATGTGCCTTCAAAAGTGAGTGAAAAATTTAAAAATATAAAAATATACTACAAACAAAAAGTAAGTTGGGCAGCCATCAAAAAGGTTTTTTTTTTTTTCTAACAGGAGCACACTTTAATTACACTTAATAGCTGTGTCTATGAAGGCAAACATTTAGCCAAAGACTGAACTGTCTGTTCCTGGTGGAGGTGGATACATCAACCCAATCAATTTACTGTTTGATTCATTTTTTTTATTCTAGGCTTGTCAAGCACACTTTTCTGTTAATAAACCAGAGTCTGTGTAGGATCACCCAAAGTGAGTTAATGTATTTATCAAGTTATAAATTCCATTTTCTATTCTAAACTGATAACATGAAATTCTGGTTCTCCATATCTGCCACCTTGTACAACAGGTCCACTTTTTTGAGTATAAGAAATTATGTTTCTGAGAATGGGAGGCTGGTGCCAGGACTAGACAGTGTTCAGTTCCCCCAGGGATCTGCCCATTATTGGCATGTTAGGAAAAGACATTGCTTGTGAGCATTATTTTTTCCCTTTTTGAAACTTTTACTGATCTAAACTTTCAAAACAACTTTTCAAAGAGAGGGGATTTTCAGTGTAAAAACAGAAAACTTAGCTGAATTTTCTCCTTCTCCAAAGCACCTAGAAGGATAGGATTTCTTTTTACTTAGGGTGTGTCTTTAGTTAGTATTTTATTTTAATATATATTTATTTTTTGATAGTGCCTGGAAATAAAGGTCCTTAATAAATAACTGCCTTCCTACTAAGAAGATTCCTAACTTCTCACAATGACAAGTTATTTAATTTCTTCAGTTTCAGGCTATGTTGGAAGAAAACTGACCAATTTGAAATATATCAAATGGAATTTATGACTTTTATTATGGGACATTGATCAAGAACAAAAGGAAGAAAGGAAGAAGGAAGAGAGAGAGGTAAGGAGAAAGGAAGAAGAAAGATATTCAGGGATAAGAGGAGAGAGGAAGGAAGGAGAGGGAACAGGATAGCACAGAAATAGTTGATTGGAAGCCCTGACTATACAAATGAGAGCTAGGAATAGCACAGGTAAAGAAAATGTTATAGCTCCCATGACATTATTTATCCAGAGATAAAAAATACTTACAGAGAAAAGCATTTTAATTATCAAAGAAAATTTTCAGTACAATTTCACTGTCATTCATCACACCCAAGGACAGAAAGGACTGTAAAACCTTCTCTCCTTAAAGCCCTGATCTGTACTCCAGGCAGCAGGAATCTCCCAGAAGGTGTTACCAGGAGTTTATTCTTCTGTTTCAGTAATATGCAAGATTTTACAGTTAAAAACAAGAACGTAATGCCAGCTCAATAGACATGTACCATAAATCCCTGGATTTGAATGACTCATGTTAGAAAATTCTAAAAGATGACTTCTCCTCTCCTCTCCTCTTTTTTCTTATCTTCCCTTCTCTTCCCTTCTCTTCTCTTCTGCTCTCTTCTCCTCTCTTCCTCTCCTCTCCCCTCCCTTTCTCTCTCCTCCCCTCCTCTCCTCTCCTCCCCTTTTCTTCTCCTCTCTCCTCTTCCTTTCCCTCTTTCTCACTCCCTCACAGTCTTTCTTCTTCTTCTCTCTACGGACTTTCAGGCTCTGAATCAAACTAAGGTCAGTGTTAATGGTGTAGATGGGCATTTGTCTCTTCTGTGACAACACAGTCTCTGGAAACATGAGGCACATAGATAACCAGCCAAGAAGAGGACCTGTTCAAAGCATTCTGTCCTTTTCTGTTCTCTCCTAAGAAAATGATTCTTCCTTTATACAGGAAAATGGCTATTACCATATAATATTCAGTTGATCTAACAGCACACATCAGTTCAATTCACCTGAATGATAAATATAGTCTTACCTGTTCTGTCCACTAACTGAATGTCATCCCATCTACAGGTTAAGATGAGCTTTCTTTTAGATAAAAGTAAATAAATGAGCCGGGCGTGGTGGCACACGCCTTTAATCCCAGCACTCGGGAGGCAGAGGTAGGAGGATCGCCGTGAGTTCAAGGCCACCCTGAGACTACATAGTGAATTCCAGGTCAGCCTGGACTAGAGTGAGACCCTACCTCGAAAAACCAAAAAAAAAAAAAAAA
>PVHP010033415.1:0-19692 GCA_004024765.1 Zapus hudsonius
TGTTCCATTGGTCTACCTGTCTATTTTTGTGCCAGTACCATGCTGTTTTTGTTATGATGGTTTTGTAGTATACCTTTAGGTCGGGTATGGTGATACCACCTGATGTGCTTCTTTTACTAAGGATGGCTTTGGATAAATTAACCTTTTTAATTAGGACTTGGAGGAGACAAGAAATGTTCCTGGAGAGATACAGAGAGCTTTGATTAGCAGATAGAGCAGAGAGCCCTGCCATCTTGGTCATATGGTTATATGGATGAAGCTTCTATCAAGCTAAGCTGTGGGGGGGGGGAAGATGAGGTGGCCATCGAAAAGCCTCCAAACACTCCTACTACGTTTGGTAGGTTTTCTCTTCCTTCTTTTCCTCTTTCTCTCCTTTCTCCTCTTCCCCCTTCTCTTCTTTCTCCTCTTCCTCCTTTTTCTCCTGCTCTTTGCCTTCCCATCCCCTCTCCTCATTCCTTCTCCTCTTCCTCTTTCTCCTCTTCTCTCTTCCCATCCTTTCTAACCCAAAAGTTTGTTTTTTTTTGGTGCATGTGTGTGTGTGTGTGTGTGTGTGTATGCCACATGTGTGTGGAGGTCTGAGGATAACCCTGGTGTCTATTCTCACCTCCCACCTTGCTTGAGGCCGTGTCTCTCACTGTTCACCACTGCATTCTCCAGGCTAGCTGGCTTTCAAGCTTTCTGGGAGGTTCTCTTGTCTTCACCACCCTTCTTGCAGTTGGCCTCCTGGGATTATAGATTCCTGCTTCTGGCTTTTACATAGATCCTGGGTATACAAGCAAGCACTTTATCTACTGAGCCATCTCCTCGGCCCCTAATCCAAAAGTTTCATGAGTCTGTATTTGTGCTACGTGGCCAAAATTCTGGGGAAATGTGGGAAATAGAGTGTTCCCTGAAATCCCCAGGAGCTAGCTAACATCATCTTCAAAGTTGCCTTGCATGGTGAGGGATGTTGGCTAGACTTTGGGTCTAGCATGTACAAGGCCTGTAATCCCAGCAGTAGGCTCTGACTGCAAAGCAAGTTTGAGGCCAGCCTGGGCTACATGAAACAGGCAGACCTCAGTCTTCTGCCCCTGAGACCCTATATCCTGTGGCAGAGCCCAGGGGCCATGTTCCATGTGGGCTTAGAGCCAAGTGGTGTTCAGACTCTCATTTCCTGAGCAGTTCCTTTGGGGTAGAACTGGAATATCTGGCAGGACCTTTCCTTCCTCTGCTGGAACAGTGCCCTGGACAGCTGGCTAGGCGGCAGCGTCACGGTGTGAAGCCTGGACAACTGTTATTTTTAGTACTGCTCCCCTGCACACCTGTGAGAGGCGGATCTAATGGGCCGGTGTGTGCTTGGAGCAGGTCTCTGCCTCTGGCCCAGATCAGTTCACTTGTCGTCCATGCCTTCCCTCCTGGGACAGTCTCGCCCACCTATGGCTTCCAGCCAGCTTCTCTTGGGGTTTGGGTCCTGCTACAATTGATCTGGAGTGACCGGAGGCCCCTCTGCTATCCCCACCTGATAATTACTGTGGGGTTGTCCTCATTTTTGGGTGACTGTGTGACAAAGCATTCCAAAATGGAAATATACTTTCCGTAGGCTGGGAAGTTGGGAGGGGCTTCAGCGTGGGCTGTCGTGCTGTTGCCTGGGACTGAAGGGTCCACTTCTACACTGGCTGGCAGGTCCTGCCAGCTCTTGGCATGAGACCTCCATTCCTTGCCATAGGGCTATGTTGATTTAAGAATGGATGAGTCTTAGGGTCCCTCCAAGTCCCCAGATTCTTGGAGTTTACTATGAACCTCTTGTTCCCTGAGGCCCACAAAGTGCTATTTTAGGAACTAATTTATGAGTTCGTTTCAGTTGTTGGCTCCACAAGGCATCATTCCTTCAAAATTCTTGGCACCCAGCATCCTCCTGTTGAAATGGAGAAGGCCTTTCTTTTCCATTGTCTGGCGTTTTCCTCATCAATTACATTGCTTATTTGTTGTTGTTGTTAGGTGCCAGCCCATGCCCCTCCCTCCTCAGGTCTGATGTGGGCTTCCTTAGAAAAGCCTGCAGTGTGGAAGGCTGGCACCTCCTCTCTCAGAGCTGGCCACCTGCCATCCCTCTCTCAGTGGGGGATCCACACGCGTGCAAGAAGGTTCCCTGGGGCTCCCCAATACACAGAGCAGAAAGGGGAGCTTTGATGTACTGACTGTGATAGACAGGGCTGCCCTAAGCCCCCTGTGGGTGTCAGCAGAAGAAACAGGAAATAGTCAAGTCAAACTTGCACCAGTGGGGCTGGTGTCTCCTAGCCTGTGGGTTCAGAGGGGACCCCCTTATAGTACCAATCATATGTCAGGCGAATTCCTACACTTGTTCCATATTTAACTATCTAATCCAAGGAGGCATTTAATCCACGAGGAGAGGAATCTCTGAGGAATAATAGGCTCAGGACAGTTCCTAAATGTAGACTAGTTGTTATCCAGGGCTTTAAAGAACTGCAGATTAATCCTGGCTCGGACCATGACTCTGACCTCTGTCCTCTGACTCACCTAATGGCTTCATTTCTGCAGACTTCCGTTTCCTAAATTTAAAATGGGCTGCTTAAGCCCATCTTTAGGGAGAATTGCATGTACTTCTGAAGAGGCCATGGCAGCCCCACGGGAACCATGTCCCTGGTATTGGCTCTCCTGACCCTCCCGTGTGAAGCCTTTGGATTCTCAAAATATCAGGAGAAGGAGTTCTTCACGGTGAGACTCCTCCTGGCATTCTTACCCATATCCCTGACAGGCTGGCAGGGACTCACGATGGCCCACGAGTAAGGAGAGAGTGCAGAGTGGGTCTTCCAGAACAGATTCCCGACAAGGGTTGCATTCTCACATTCCCAGCCCACGTGTACACTTGACAAATTGTGAAAATGTCTCAAGATTCATGCACCTTTCCAAAGGCCACCAGCTTGTGTGCCTCAAGGGATGGCCAGGCTCTGTGGTCCCTTGGCTCACAGGGTGACTCCCTGGCCCCCTCTATAACTGGTCTCTGAAGCATCCAGGCAGTGTTTGCTGCTATTGTCCCTAAGTGACAAGCCTGTGCTTGTCACTTAGTCTCTAAACAGCTGGGGGTGTGTGGATGGTTGAACCAGAGTGGGCCATATGTTGCTAATGCAAATGACCCTTATTCCTGACCTCACCTCCCATGGGGCTGGGAAGACAGAACACCATGACCTTCATGTGGTGGGCAGCTGTGATGCAGGGCACCCCGGCTAGCACCCTGAAGCACTGGTGTCTTATGCTTCCCTGGCTTTGGTGCCATGATACGAATGCATTGTCCCACTATATGGATAGTTACCATAACAAGTTACTCAAAATGGTTGGTTTACAACACAGAAAGTTATTTTCACAAGGAACCCAGAAGTCCAACGTCTGGATGTCAGCAGATCCTTCTCCCTCTGGGGGTTCTGGGGGCCTCTTCTTGCACCCCCAGCTTCCATTGGCTTGTGTCTGTACCATGCCCATCTTTGCATCTGTCTTCAAATGACCTTGCTGTGTGTGTGTCTTCTTCTCTACTTTATAGGACACTTGTCACTGGAGTTTGAACCATCCTGACACAGGATAACTTTGTCTCTGGATCCTTAAATTACATTTACAAAGACTCTTTTGCCAAACAGGGTCACAATCACAGGTCCTGAGATGTGGACATGTCTTCTGGGAGCTGCGTTGCGAGAGGCTGAGAGTGTCCAGGTGTCCCCAGGCCAAGCATGGAGAGCTTGCTCAGAAGCATCTGGACATGTCCTGGCTCTGCCACTCTGCGTGGTCCTGAGCTGCTGCTCAGCCTCTGTCCACTTTGCTCTGTCTCTCTGGAAGTGGCAACCTTGTGGGAGTGTTGTGGAACACAAGAGAGGGCCTGACTGCCGGGCTCCTCTTTCGTCAGGTCACCTGGTGAGGCTGAGGCCCGTCAGTGGAGGGAACTTGCCCAGGATCCTGGGAAGTGAGCTTTGCAGGTGAGGCTCAGCCTCTGGTGCCAGGAAGTCCTGCCTGTTTTAGCTTTGAGCTGAAGACCAAAGGAAGGAAGCCAGCTCTCCTTCCTCCTTCCCTCCCTCCCTTCCTTCCCTCCTCTTCCCTCCCTTTCTCCATCCATTTCTTCCCTTCACCTCAGCAGGGTGTGAAGGGAAACTGGTTCTCATGTGCAGAGACCACACTGAGGCAGCACAGAAAACAAGGATGCCCCCAGCTTTCTGCCCACCAGGCCTGGGCACGCACTGAGCTGCAGGGGCTGGGTGCATTGGCTGGGTTGCAGGGTAGTGGAACTTGGTGTGGTTCTGGAAAGCATTGTCACCTCCTCTGGGAGAGATGAGGGGACTGGGCCCAAGCCCGGGCTGGCCAGCATGTGGGCTCTGGACAGAGCAAGCCAACCAGCCTTCCTTGGAGCCAGAGCCGAAGCCTGCAGGACGAGGGCCAGCTGCTGCTTGCAGCTCGTCACTTAGTCTTTAAACAAGCTGCGATGACAGACCAGCTCCGTGACAGGCTCTGGAATGGAGTTAGATGATTAAGGCTCTGTCCCTGTTCTCCGGGGGCTCGAGGTCTTGTGGAGAAGTAGACCTGTCATGTTAGCTGAATTACAGAGCAGTGAGAAAGTGATCAAAGTACGTAGCGCCGAGAGACTTCATGGAGGACACAGCCTATCACCTGGGTTGTTACGGATGGATAGGAGTTTCACTGAAGCGTTTTAGACACCTATAGCTATACAAATAATTTCCCCCCATTTTAGGGATGAATTTATTCATACATACTCATGTATTAGTTCACAATTTACATGGATCAGGAATCTGGGAGCAGATCACCTAAGAGCATCAGTTTTCACTTACAGTTTCTCACCAACTTCAGTGGCTGAGAGCTGATGTCATCGTGAGCTTAGGAACCTGGCTCTTGTCACAGGCCAGAGCGAGGTCATGATAAACAGCAAGAGAACTCCTAGTGAAATAGCAGTCATTCTCACAGAGTCGCGTGTCTTCTGCTCTACATTGATGTCTGGTGCTGTGGTGACCCTTCTCGAGGTTCACATTTCATCCTCCCATGGTTCCCTGTGAAGATGCTCCTGCACCAAACTCCACGTTACAGATGAGGAAACTGAGGCACGAGGGGTTTAGGCAGGTGGTGGAGCAGACTTTCAGCGTGCAAGGTCATGTTCCTCAGCCCAGGGCTGTGTTGGCCTTAGATTCACAAGGTCCGTCCTATCCCTTGAAGTCCCATGGTGGGGGACAGGGGGTTTCAGACAGTCCCCACTCTGCTTCTTGTGTCACACAGAATACTGAATATGGGCAGCTCAGGCAGCTCCGAGGTCATTCCAAGGTTAACAATGGCTGATATATCTGCTGTTTTTTCCATCAGGGGAAGGTGATGACATTTAAGGGCCACCAGGAAAAGGAGCACACATCCCATGCCAACAAACACAGGCAGGCATTACATTTAGTCAAGGACATCCTGTTTGGACAGACATCAGCTTCTTCAGTCTCTCTCACACACTCTGGCTTGGGTAAACGAGTGCCTGTCTGCCTGGGAGACCCTGCCCTTTGTGTAGCCTTGAGTTCATCCTGTGCTTTCTGCAGAAGTCCCAAATGCCACCCTCCAACCCATCCCTCCATCCATCCTGTGCTCAGAGAAGCACCCACGGAGGGAGGAGATCCCACACCTAGGCTTTCATTCTTCCATTGCAGGGAGGCAGCCAAGGTCCATATCTGCCTGCTTTTAGCTCCCCAGCTGATGAGTGATAGGCCCCAAGCAGGGATGGCTTCCTGTCCTTACTCTTGTCAGAGGCACAGCATTCTTCTTGGGGACACATTTTCTGTTTCCAGCACACACTCTTCTGGTGGGTGACCTTGACATGCTTTCTTCTCTAAGTTACAGTTTTCTTATTGACTTCACGGCCCAGGCTTCCATCCCATCCTACAGTTTCTCCAACTTGAATTTGCACAAGCATCCCCTGGGGTCTGCAGATTCACCCAATAGGCCTGGGTGAGGGCTGAGGCTGGGCATCTCACTGGGCTCTCTGGTGATCACTCTGGACCCATAGTTTTTGTACTATAGGCTGAAATGGTGGCACTGAGGGATATGCAGGCCTGACCCCTGCTTGGTAATCCTTTTACTGTTTTCAAAGCGCCTGCTGTGCAAGGCTTGGGTGTCCAGGTAGGCACGGGTATGCTTTTCCTCCGGGTGCTGAGCTGGCCTGCTGCCAGAACAGCCCATGTGGCAAGTGCCTCCGTTCAAGCCCCATGCTGGAGAGAGGGCAGGAGAGGGGCAGGGGCTGGTTAGCAGTGAGGGCTGGTATGGCAAGGCAGGCAGACATGCCACGTGCGGGTGGGAGGTAAGCTGCCACCCAGGGTTGAGGTAGGGCCACATCATGGGGCTTCTTAAAATCCATAGCAGGGACTTGTCCTATGTCCCCAGCAGGTGAAAGCAAGAGGAGGGGCTTATCTCTTGCCTAGTTGCTCTGTGTCTAACACCCATGTCAAAGCGAGCAGGTCATTATTTCCATGCTCCGTAGCTGCACCCCAGGATCCCTGAAGGCTGCCAGGATATTTAACTGCATTTGCCTTCTAAACCAAGCACAGTGATGCTTGGCCCATGGTCCAAGGGCCAGGCTTGACCTGAGCCCAGATCTTCCATTAAGTACCTAATGGATCCTCCATAGTCAAGGTCAACTAACGATGGTGGCATGATGAGAACGGAGATCCCACCACAGGAACGGACCCTGGGCTGTCAGAAGAGGACATGGAAAAGACTTAGTCCCTGAGTGGGGCTCTGGGTGTGAAAGGAGAAGAGCTGTCCCCAGGAAGTGCAGGGCTGCTCTGGGGAGGTGTCACTTGTTCCTCTGTCCAGGACGTGTCTCACTCCACTGCTGTGTAGTGCAGGTGGGTCCTCATCAAAGCTCATGTCTTTAACAGCAATGACAATGCCAACACCTGCATTAGTTTCCTGTCACGGGAGCATCACGTGATCACATGCTTAGTGGCTTCAAACAGTCCTGGAGACCAGAAGTCACAAATCAGCTTTATCAGGCAGAAGTCAAGAGGTCAGCAAGGCCGGTTCCTTTGCCTTCCTCACTTTTCCAGCTTCCTGCACTTCTGGGCTCATGGCCCCATGTCACCCATGCAAAGAAGCATTTATATCTTTCCCTACACCTGACTTAACTGTCTCACTTTGAGAAGAACCCACGCTATCATCTGGGGTCCTGCAGAGCAGCTTTCCCACTTCTAGGTGTTTGGTCCCATCTATAGGTTCTATAGGTTCCCTTTGCCGTGCGAAGTTACCTTCATGTTCTGGGCATTAGCAAGGGGAGTTCTTATGTGCTCAGAGTTCTATTAAATGCTGTGTTAGTTGTAGCTATGGCTAATTACTACTTAGAGAGGTTCTGGGAGACTGGGTGAGGATGTACACCTTATAGATGGCAGTTTGACTAGAAGTGCAGAGCCAGGCACCTGTCATCCATCTCGAGAGCCCTGACTTCCATGTTCTGAGTGTTTCCCTGGGGTGAAGCCAGCTAGGAGGTCGGCTTCCAGGGGAATCGGTGAGGCTCAGCCTCGCTGCTCTTCTGGATGAGTGGGAATCAGCATTCCAGTGTGCTCTGCATTCAGGCTTGAGCCCCAGCTTGACTCCAGGTGGTCATGGACCAGCTACCTGCCCTCCTTAAGCCCCAGTTCCCTCAGCTGTAAGATAGGTATAACTTCTTTCCCTCTCAGAGTCAGGATGACGGTCCAGTAGGATGCTACAGGTCAAGTGCAGAGAGTGACCATCGGTGCTGGTAAATGTCGCCCTCTTATCAAAGTGACACAGCTGAAGATGTTAGCCACACGTCCAGTGAGGCCACTGCTGACCTGAAGTGATGTGGAAGGGCTTTCAGCTCATCTGTGCAAGAAGCCCCTCAAGGAAGCAACCACAGGGTCTAGCTTGCTGTGTGCTTAGGCCAATCCCTCCCCTCTCTGTTTTCTCACATACAAAATGGTCAAAGTATTCCTCATAAGTGGCTTATGTCTTTCCCAGCTCTCTCGGGAGCTGTAAAGACAGGAAGTCCTAGAGTCACTCAGTGGTGATCAGAGTGGAAGGGTGAACTTGAACTTGACTGGCATTGGGGACAAGTTGACAGGTTACACTTGGGGATAGGCTGGCATGGTACTGGAAGGGCATGCTCGTGTACTCTGAGGACATGTTGTCCAGCACTGGGGGACAGGTCGGCCGATACTTGAACAGTGCGGCCTCTGATTCACCTTGGTTCCAACCATCCATCAGCACTGATTTCGGGTTCAGACCAGCCTCTTGCCTCCACTCCTTCCAGATGCCTCTTTCTGTAAGGTGGTGTCAGGGCAGCCTGTCCTCATATAAACCTTTTATTTATGATTCTTTTAAAAATCCAGCAGGGACATTGCTGCCAGCTTCTCTTACTGAGAATGAAAGGGACACACCTGCAGGAACCCCGTCTCTATCTGTTCCTGAAAGGGCAGCAGTAACAGAGGCCTCTAGAGAGAATGGGCCAGCAGAGAGCTGGCCTCGGGCTTGCAGAGCCTGGCTTCACCAAGCCATCATCTGTCCAGTCAGCCGTGGACAACATGGTGGGGCCGCTGTCTCCACCCATCCAGCCTGCTGTGGTTGTGCGTCTTCTTTCCAACTTTGGACTCGTGGTAAACAGGAGACACCAGATTTCTTTCCATCCTCTGTCCCCACCCAGGTCAGCGCCCCAGCCAGATGTTTTCCACTGGCTTGCCTTGCCAGGCAGGGCAAGGTTTTGAACTGAGAAAGGAAAATGCAATTGTGGCAAGCGAAGAGTCAGCATCTTTGCCCTTTAAAGGGAACAAGTCACCCCGTTAGTCAGTGAATGAGTGGGACACTGGGTTGGGGTAGAGGGCCCCCTCAAGGCATTCATTCTGGTCCAGAGAAAACAGGGAGAGAGGAGAAGAGAGAGAAACACACACACACAGGTGCTGTGGAGGTGGGGACAAAGAGCATAGAGACTTGGTTGAAAAGCCCCAGGGAGGTGGTCTGGAGGGTGACTCAGTGTCCCCTGAGAGGAGAAGGGCACTCCATGTTGGGAATGGCATCTCCTGAGCTATAGGGACAAGAGGTGTGTGTGTATCAGTAAAAGGTGGGACTGGACTTGGGGTTCATGGGGTGGAGTGAGGCAAGATGGAGCTAGGGTTACATGCAGACCTTAGTGACAGCTTCAGTGCTCGGGTCTCTTGGCTTAGGGACAGTAGGGGCCCCTAAAGGAGCCTGATGCCATCAGACTCCTGACCGAGAAAGAGGGGAAGCCAGGGCAGCACATGTGTTAACAGTGGCCAGGGCCAAGCAGAGGTGCTGGGGCCCGATGGGGCAGGTTAGGGATGACAGTGACCTTGAGGAAGGGAGTGAAGTAGGTTGGGGCTCAGGGCCTCAGATCCACTGGGGCTCAGGACCAGGGCTCCAGTTCTTGTCACCTGGCTTGCCTGGAGAGTTGAGTTCTGAGCTCCTGAACAGGTACCAGAACAAGGACCTGGGATTAGAAATATGCAAGGCCTTCCCGCTTGCTGAGCTTCCTGACTTCCTTTCATAGGTGAGAACGGGTAGCTTTGGAGATAGCACCGAGCTCACAGGAGTTGGGCTAAACCGGGAGCAATGGGGGTTCATCAGCATCCAGCATGGCGTTAGGAGCTTCTGATCTTCCAGTGGCCACATTTCCTACATGCACACTACCTACCCACAGACTTTTCCTCCCTTTCCTAGTGCTCTGCTGAAGATGCAGTGTAGACCCCTCATCTACAGCGATTTCAAGGGGGTAGGTGTGCAGAGTTGAGTTACAGTCTTTGTTAAGGGTGCCCGCTCCTTATTGATCCCCAAAGACCCTGTGCTTTCCCTCTCTTACTGTAATAAGTGCCAGTGAGTCCCCACCTAAGAAAGTCAGACCCCTGAGGTGACTACGATGGACTCCCTCATCCAGAGCCGTCCTCTGTCTGACCCTAGGCTACAGACTTCTGTAAACACTACAGGTCCCTTGTTTTTCATTGGACCACATCTCAAGGCCAGCCTTAAAGTGTTTGTAGTCATTTTAAACTTAAAATGGTATTATACTGCATAAGCAAACTCTTTTTTTTCAAATTTATTTATTTATGATCTTTGTTCATATATGTGTGAGTAGACATGTGTGTGTCAGTGTGCAGGAGAGAAAGAGAGAGAGAAAGAGAGAGAGAGAAGGCCAGGGGTTCACATCAGGTGTCTTTCTTAATTGCTTTTCACCTTTTTTTTTTTTTTCAGACAGAACTCACCAATTTATCTGCACCAGCTAGTCACTGGGTCCTGAGGGCCCTCCTGTCTCTGCCTCCCCAGCACTGGAATTACAAGCGTGCACCGTGCCTGGCTTTTACATGGATGCTGGGAATTCGAACTCAGGTCCCCATGCTTGAATGGCAAGTACTTTACTCACTTGGCCATCTCCCCAGCCTTATAAAATATATTATTTATGTATTTGTTTGTTTGTTAAGAACAAGTTTAGATTTACAGAAGAATCAAGAAGCTATATGGAAGTTTACAGAGTCGTTTGGGGCTCTTTCTCCCATTGCTGGTTGGGAAGGAGACTGTAGAGCCAACTTCACAGACCTCGGCTGACAGAGCTACTCTGGTCTCAAAACATCATCAATGGCTGGTATCCCATCAGCTGAAATAGGTTACCAATCAGATGGGGTATGCTCACACACTGGGGTGTCATAAAGTAGTAAAATGGGAGAAAATTAGAAATAAAACCAGGCCCCAGGAGAACCGGCTGAATACTAGGCTATCCATGGTCCCCTGCCACAAGGACTGATCCAGATGGCCCATGGAGGAGGATATCCAGCTGATTGGGGATGGGGGGGGAGCATAGAGAAACTGGGGATAACAACCAGTTATTGGCCCACTAAATAATGTAACTCATTATGGACAATAAAAAATTAATAAAAAAAGAAATAAAAAGAAAGAAAACCAGGCCCCAACAATATGGGTGAGCTATAGCCATGGAAATGAATGAAAACAAGAGGAAATGTGGTGGAAGACACTTCAGGATGTTGTCCCAACATTTAGGGCAAATTCAGCCAAAGTCAATATAGCAGAGCAGGTCCCCACCTGCAGGAAGACTGGCCTGTGAGCAATGCCATGGGAGGAATGCTGGTCATGTCTATGGCTCCAGGTGACTGATACTGGCTGTCCCTGCAGTAAGCCATCGTGTGTCCCAGCTGACGGGTGATGTGTTGGAAGGCAGACCAGGGGTACAGACGGAGAAGGTGGCTTTGTGAGAGAGGTCAGGAGGAGAGGGACCCTCAGCTTGGCCTTCAGAGGACTGTGGTCACCAGAGAGGAGACTCAGAGCAGGGTAGGGTGACTTCTCCAAACACTGCCCCAGCTGAGCAAACTGTCCCTCAGCCCCGGCCAGTTTCCGTGCTCACCTAGTAATGCTCATATTTTTCTGAGTCATTTTTATTATAAAAATAGCATGTGCTTATAAAAGAAAAAAATTAAAATGCATGAGTAGAAAAGGAGAACCAACACTGTTCGTGCTTTCGCCCGCTCAGGGCTACGTTTCAGAGCAATTCAGCCTCTTTCCTGTAACAGAACCATTATTTTAACTCGTGTCTCCAGCTCAGCACATTTTCCACCCTAAACCTTTGACAATCATATTTTATAAATGCATATCATGAATGAATGAAACTCATCTATTCATCTATCATCTTTCTTGTCTGTCTATCATCAATCTACTTATCATCTTTCTTTCTTTCTTTCTTTTTTGTTTTTTTTTTTGAGGTAGGGTCGTGCTCTAGTCCAGGCTGACCTGGAATTCACTATGTGGTCTCAGAGTGGCCTCGAACTCACAGAAATTCTCCTGCCTCTGCCTCCTGAGTGTGGGGATTAAATGTGTGCACCACCATGCCCGGCGATCTGCTTACCATTTTTCTAAACCAGTATCTATCCCTTATCCCCCATTTCATAGAAAACACACACACACACACACACACACACACACACACACACATATTTCAATGACTGGCTATCTTGTCTGTTTCCAACGGTTCCATTATTCTATTAGAAACAATCCTGCCAGGAATATTTTGGTGAGTGATGTTTTTTCAGTACTTAAGTCATTTCCTTGGGAGTCTTCTCAGAAGTGGAATTATTAGGTCAAAGCCTTTGACTCTATCAAAAATCCATGATGCTCAGTGCCAGCCTGCTTTCTAAGCCCACAGCAAGTCTACCCTCCAGCAGGCAGCCTCCCCTCATACCCACTCATTGCATTGAGCAGACTAGTGATACACAGCTCTGCTAATATCCAAGGACCCACCACATGTCATCAGGGGTGGCCCTATGGTACCAGGTCCTGGAAAAGTGCCATCCTTGACTATGAAGGGTTACATTGCTACAGTGTGGCATACCAATAACTTGTTATCAGTTCATTCCATGAGAAGCAGGCCTCTGGGCAGATGATGAAACAGAGATCTGGGGTGGGCTGAGCTGAAAGCCTAGATCCTGGGGCTTAAAAGACCAAGGATCCAAACTAGCATCTCTCTGATCTCCTTAACTGCTGCCCTGTCTGGAAAAGGGGATCTGACAGCAGGAAGAGCATACAGCTGTTGGTGACTATACAGCTGTCTCACTCCTGCCTCCTACTCCTGTCGCTTCAAGGTTTACTGATTTCAGGCATGCTGAGCAGGTTTAACATGTCTTTCTCACTGGGCAGCCACTGGTACCTCCTGACTTGGTCAGTGTGGATCATCAGACTCGGCTGGCCTTCAGCTTTTCCCCCGATTCTTTTCTTGCTTGCCTGGAATGCAGATGAAATGCCAGGGGCGCAGAAGTCACCCTGTGACTGTGTTGACCAGTAACAAGGCCAAGAGCCATATATCAAGTGGTGTACTCAACTTTCTCTGTTGCTGTGCAGAAAGAACCCAAGCAAAAGCAGCTTATTGAGGAATGGGTTTATTTGGTTTATGGACTCAAGGGGAGACTCCATCCTGGCAGGGAAAACGATGGCATGAGCAGAGGGCTGGACATCACCTCTGCCACAGCACTGCAAACAGTGGCAGGAAGGTGTGCCAAACTCTGGCAAGGGGAAGCTGGCTTATAACCCCCATAAGCCCGCCCTCAACAACATAGCTTCATCGAGGTTGTAAAACCCAAACTGCCATCAGCTGAGGATTGATCAATCAGAACACATTCATTTGTTTGTGGGGGACACCTGGATCAAACCATGACATCAAGGATAGCTGAGCAGTGGATAGTATCATAGAACAGCAGTGGTACTAGGGTGCCTATGTCCAGACTTCTTGTTATGCAGAAAAATAACCTTGTGTTATTTTATGTTGCTGAATTTTCTTGCTACTTGCATTTGAATGCATTCCCATTCCGTGTATAAGAGATGCTCCCCAGAGAGTAAATACAAGTTTGGTTTCTCACTCACATTACACTTGGTCATGGGGTGGGCTATGATCCTCTAAGCCATGACTCAGGGTCTAGGCTCTTCCATCTTGTGACATTTTCTTTTATGACAGATGATCGCTAGGGTTACTGTGGACAACAATGCCCATGATTCTGTGAGCAATCCTCTAAGTGATATGCATCACTGCACCAACATCTCTTTGGCTAAGACTCAGGCTCATGGTCTCAGTCTAGATGCAAGGGAAGACGTGGATGAGTGAGTCAGGAGCCAGGCTCTACTTCTTGGTCACTGAAAGGGAAAGTCCCAACAATCAACATGTGTCCAGCATCCTTTTTACTCGAGTTGTATCTGGGGATGGGTGTGCCTGTGCTGGGGAGCCAGTCCATTGCACGTGGAGCTGTGACTGGAGACCCACAGCCTCTCATTTTCCTTAGATTTTAATCTTGCAAAGAATGACATTGACATTTCCCCCAAATACATTATAATGGTATTACTCTTTCCTTTTCAACTTGTATACCTTGGAGAGATGGTGACACCGCTCAGTTTGAAATGCGTCGGTCAGGATCTAGTCTGTCTGCCAGGTTCTTCTCTTGGATTCTTTTTCATGAATTCATTCACTGTCAGATGTGCTTAACTCAGGGTGGTACAAAGACTGAGCTGGGCCCCTGCTCTCAGTGAGCCTTCCATTTGGACAGCATATATGTCCTCAGCCAAGGGGCTCAGGGCTGGAGGCTTGTGGTCCTCACACTCATCCAGGAGGCTCACTATCAGTGTGACCTGGATGGACAGGACTCTGGGTGCCAATATACACTCATTCATCAGTATGCAGGAAGTGCTGAAAATAGGGCTTGCACTCATTCATTCATTCATTCACCAAGCAGGGTAGGCAAGCCTGTCATACACTGTGCTCTGAGGAAAGGCAGAGACTCAATCTGCCAACCTATCTCATGGCTTGCCAATGAGCTGACTGGATGGAGTTACAGCACAGCAGTGAGAGGCAAGCTGTTGACTATGGAGTCTTCAGGAGGGACATTCACCCTTCTTGGGATCAGAGAGGACTTCCAGGGATCAGGGTCTTAAAGAATCAATAGGAGTTGGCCTGGCAAGGATGGTTGCATAATTTGTAGGACTCAGTGCAAAATGAAAATAGAGAGCCTCCTGCTAAAAAAGCAAGAAAGTACCTTTAAAAGTCCTAAAATCTAGCTGGGCTTTGTGGTGCACAGCTTTAATCCCAGAACTCAGAAGGCTGAGGTAGGAGGATTGCTACAAGTTCACAGCCAGCCCAAGTCTGCAGAGTGAGTTTCAGGTAGGCTAAGCTAGAGTGAGACCCTGCCTCAAAAAAAAAAAAGTCCCCAAATTCAAAATGTTTTCTTTCTTACAATTTCTCTCCTAATTCATGGCATTTTAAATTTTGCTATTTAACGATGGTCTAAATAAAGTCAGAAATCAAACACTTTTATGACACTATCCATCTTTAATTGTGTGGTGCCGGTTCTGTTAGAAATCTAAGAGCTCACGACTGGATGGCTGAAGTGACCCAAATGGCATTTTGCAGCCCTTGTGGCTGAGCTCCTCTGCTGCTTCTATCTGACTCCCAAGACACTTCCATCCTACCAACATCCTCCTTCTCCTTGCCTATGAGCAAGGGGTTCTGGAAGGAGAATGCCCTGTCCACCCTCTACACCTTCCATGTCATCACCATCAGTGCCAGCCAGAACGGGGAAATGGGTCTCTGGTCATCTGAACACTTCAGACCACTGCAACATCGACTGCCCAGGAGTGGCAGGTCCTATGGTTGAAATAGTGTGGCCAGGCTCTGGGGAAATATAGAGCTGATTGAAGAGAGAAGGTGGGGGCTGGAGAACTGGCTCAGTAGATAAAGTACTTGCCTGCAAAGCCTAACAACCCAGTTTGGATTACCTAGTACTCACATAAAGCCAGAAGCACAAAGTGGCACACCAAACTGAGGGTACTGGGGGTGAAGGCAAGCTTCAGGATTGGTGGGGATTAAGACTGACTAACTTCTTGGTAGTTATGATGGGATAAAGGGAGGTCTCAACTCACAAGATGTGCAGGCAGTACTTTGGGCTGGATTCAACCCCAGCCAGATTCTGAGCCAATATGCAACAGTTAGTTGGGGCCTATAAGGAGACAAAAAAGGAGACATTTGTATGTTTCCTTGTTTTCTCACAGGCAAGCAGAGCAGGAGGCTGCTGATCCATCCATGCTCGCCAGAGTGACCTGGCTGTGGTCCAACCTGACCCCATTGTCCCAGTCGTGGGTTACTATAGGGTCCAAGAACCTTCCCTGTACTCAGGCTAGCCTAGCATGGGTTGTGTGTGTATTGGGGAAGGGGGTTGGTAACTATTCAAGGGCCATAGGAAGTACAAGTTAAGGTAGAATTGGGTTTGTTTATTCAACTAGCCCCAATGAATACAGATCTTTCTGGATCACCATACTTCTGCCCCAATTGCATCAACCAGAGTAAGTCATGTGGCCAGAATGGATGTGGTAGCAGAGCAGGAGTGAATGATTCATGAGTGATGTTCCAATCTATGGCCATGTTTGAGAGAGACCCGAATGACAACCAGGGTCAGTGAGCCTCCACACTCATAGCACTTCTCTTTGAAGCCTGGGTTCTGGCAGCTCCATAAAGGTGCCCTAGGGCCCTGATGCTTCCCAGGAAGGAAAACAGAACCCTTTTTCCTGGTCTAGCCTGTACTAACCCTCGTTACCAATTTTTGTTCCGTGGCTTAGTTGGGAAGTTGCAGCATGCATCAACTCCCTGTTCATCCATGGAGCTGGGTGAACAGAGTCTTGAAATAGCGGTGAGCAGACAAGAGGAAGAACTCTTGGGATGCAGCTGCAGTGGACAGATTGTTTATTGTATGCAGAAAGGTCATTTATATAGAGGAGAAGCCAAAGGAAAAATCAGAGGCAGGGGCATCAGCAAAGGGATTGGTAGGGGCAGGGTAGTCTGGATGTCTCATGAATGGATTGGCAGGGGCCAGTAACCTGTGGATGCCTAGTTTGCATAGACAAGTTGAAGGGGCTTTCTACATGATTCTAGACATGTATAGGATGGTGATGGCTGCAGAGGAACTGTAACCTTTAGACTTTTATTGTCCAGGTTTGTCATTACAGCTGGAGTGAGCTTAGGCTTTGAATTGTCTGCTTTTCTCAGGGCTCACTGTGGCCTGCTTGGAGAGCTGGAGGGTCCAGGATATGCCAAGATTATTGGGGTCCCAGGCCCACCTTGACTTCCTTTAACAGAAGGAGACAGTGGGAGCCTTCCGGTCTCAGGGAATAATCCTATATCCTCCGTGCCTCTTAGCAGGGTCCCACACCAATTACTCAAGCAGCTTCCACAGCACAAATGCTCAGCTTTCCAGAAAAAGATACTTCTGAGCCATTGCAAGGTTGCTGGCTTGTTACTAGGCCCTGAGGGGTGTCTAGGCAGAGCTGGGAGCTGAGCAGGTGTGTGTCCACCTTTCTGCGTGTAGGTCTGAGATCTGGGGCAGAAAATCACAGGTTTAGTAGATGCAAATAGAGTTTTGGCGTAGAGAGGGCTCTTGGTGGGCCCCATGTACCTCCTTGGCTACCTCCAGAGACTGGCAGCAAGAGGTGACATGGTCACGAGGCTGAGTGACACTCCTTAGTCCTGATTAGTGAATCTGTGAAAACATGGCTCTAGCACAGTTTGGGGGCCACCTCAGGGAGAGGGAGGGTCTTGATGGGGGAAATGTGTCATTCTGAAGATGTCCCCAGCCTACTGAGAGGCACGGGGTGGCCAAGCCATCATTGCTCTATTGGATTTCCCTCTATGGCTGGTGAAGCTGTTATGGGCTGTCTCAGCCATGGGAATACACAGTAAGGTGACACACTCTTAATTCACAGGCTATTACCATAAACGCTGACAGGACCCTGGAATAACCCATAACCCAGGTCCTGCCTCTGCTTCTGCCTGGACCACTTGCGGTTCATTGATCCTGCCGATCTATCATTGATCCTGCCGATCAATGCCCAGCATGGCACTCCTGCTCCCGAGTGAACTTTGGGCAGTCTGCTGTGCCTGTCACCCCTTGAAATGACCTTGGAGAATGATGTCTCCAGGTCTCTAAGCAGGAAATTTGTATTCATGAGGAAACTGACGAATGCAGTCCTTTGGGGCTATAAAAAGGCCTTTGCATGGGGGCTAATGCAACTCCGAAATCAATACCCCATGAGGCCTCAGTGTTAGGGAACGAAGCGCTGTTTATTTCAGGTTTGCATCTAAAATTAGATAAATTAATGTAATGAATTCTCCAGGCTCATTTCCATACATTGCTGATTTAATTTTAGGAGAAAACGCTGGAAAAGACAGTATTGCGGATGTACAAGTCGGGGTTTGACCTATTTTCTAAGTTGTTTGTGTCTGAAAAGTTCACACCCCCTTAAGCTGTGGGTGCTGTGCTTTCCAGAACAGACTAAATGCCTTCAGCCTGCATCTGAGAGAGCCAATGGCCCAAGGAAGAGTGTGGGTTTCTTGTGAAGTTGGGGGACACTTTGTGCTTCTGGCGGCATCTGACTCAGCAAATGACCCCTGGGAAAGTGGCTTGACCCTTAGAAATTCCATCCTGCTTCTCTTCTAAATAAGTAACACATGTATGGGGCTGGAGTCCCAGGACTGTCTGCAGCTTGCAGGGACATCAGGAGGGCCGTGCAGGAGGGGCCGTGTCTAGGCTGGGAGCTGCTTTGGGGACATGCGTTTTATCCCTCTAGTGGTCCACTGGCTTCTGGGGAGCCAGCTCCTGGGAGGCTGGCAGGTGGTGGTAGAGAGAGGCCACCCCATCTTTGTGCCATGTTAGATCGGTGGCCTGATTGATCCCAGTGAGGTGATTTCGCTACATTAAGCACCTGATAGCTCTGACAGCATCCCAGACACGGGGGACCGGGGAGTCCACTGCAGTGTGCAAAGAGGTGAGCTTTGACTAATTCCCTGGTCTCCCTCCATGCTGCTGTAGTTGGTGCTCAGCAGAATTCACCTTGGTGGAGGAGCCTGGAGAACTGGCCTGCAGAACTCCCTAGGGGTGGTGACTGAGGCCCCCTCACCTGCCCTAGGGTGGCCAATCTCTGGAAGAGATACTCCCATGAAAACCACTCATTTCAGCTGATGTAGGAAGCTAAATGTGTGTGTGTGTGTGTGTGTGTGTTTGCACATGCATGTATTGTGGACAATGTAAAGTAAGTGCTGCAACACAGTGGTGAAACAGGCAGTCAAAGCAGTGTAAAAACACAGATTTCTCAACCACCCAACTAAAGAAGGTGAGACTCCATAGACATGTGTGCCCTTGAGGGCACACCTAGAAGGCTTTCTCTCCAAGACTTCCCAATGCCATAGAATATATGGGATGCCCAGAACTCCATGCCCACTCGTGTTTTCTGTGGGATGTCTACCACAGGAATGAAGCATTTTTGATGTGATGTTATGTGCAGGATGTAACCTGCACATCTGTATCATGCTAACCTGGGTTGTGGATCCAGGCTCAGGGAACAGAGTCCCTGGCCTGGAGTCTTGATTCTGCTAATTATTAGCCTGGGACAGCACTTTGTATCCATAAGCCTTTGGCATCAACTGTTAGGAAGCTCTGACAGTGCACAAGCCTGTCACTGGGAGCCTTGAGGAAAGACACTGGTTTAGATCTTGCCTGACAACATCCAGAGTCTGAGGTGCTCTGAATGTGGACTTCAAGCTGGAGATCACCAGACTATCCAGATATGGGGGGGGAGGGAGAACCGTGAACCTTTCTTTCCCAGTGGTGTCCTGAGGAATCCCTCAGAGCCAACTGCTCACCCCTGTCTCTGACAACTTAAACTGCCCAGAGCTCTCCAAATATCCCAATGCATGGCTGCATTCTGTGCTTTCGTGGGGGCTTACTCTGATTGGCAGCCTGACATCATCTAGAATCATCTAGTTTACCTATGTTAGGTTGTGAAAGATTACTTATATTAGGTTGCTCTGGGCATGCCTATGAGGGAATATCTTGATTAGGTTAAGGTGGGAATGCCCACCTTACCTGTAGATGGCACTCTTCCATGGGCTGGGGTCCTGGACCATATAAAAAGGAGAAAGCTGACTGAGCACTCTGCTTCTTCACTGGGCCGAATGAAACCAGCTCTGCATTAAGCTCCTTATGATGGACTGTAACCTGGAACTGTAAACTGAAATAGACACATCTACCTTAAACTGATTTTTGTCAGGTATTTTGTCATAGCTTGCTTTTTCTGTCCCCAGCTTGGACACCTAATGAACTCAGCTTCAGGTATCCA
>PVHP010033416.1:0-19476 GCA_004024765.1 Zapus hudsonius
ACTTTACTGTTTGAGCTATCTCTGCTGCCCTTAGAACTTTCAGTTTTAATTATTACATGATTACAAGGGGTACTGACCAATGCTAAATTTTGTCTGGTGTAGTGAGGTAGCTTATTCATGGTTAATACCAAAAGGAGACTTACTTGTCTATGTTCCATATACACTCTACACTCTTTGATTTCTAAACTGTCTTTTCTTTTTTTTTTTTTTTTAATATTTTATTTATTCATTTTTCAAGCAGAGATACACACACACACACACACACACAGAGAGAGAGAGAGAGAGAGAGAGAGAGAGAGAGAGAGAGAGAGAGAAAACCAGAGCCACCACTTTGTGGGTCTGTCTTATGTGGGTCCTGGGGAATTGAACCCAGGGCCTTAGGCACTGGAGGCAAGTGCCTTAACTGCTGAGCCATCTCTCCAACCCCTGCTTCAACTTCTTGAGTAGCTGGCACCATAGGTACATGCCACCACATCCAGCAAGAACTTAGAACAATAAAATAATAAATAACTTTCTTAAAATAATTTATGAGCCGGGTGTGGTGGTGTACGCCTTTAATCCCAGCACTTGGGAGGCAGAGGTAGGAGGATTGCCGTGAGTTCAAGACCAGCCTGAGACTACACAGTGAATTCCAGGTCAGCCTGGACTAGAGCGAGACCCTACCTCAAAAAACCAAAAAATAAAAAAAATAATTTATGCTAGGGCTGGAGAGATGGCTCAGCGGTTAAGGCACTTGCCTCCAGTGCCTAAGGCCCCGGGTTCAATTCCCCAGGACCCACATAAACCAGACCCACAAGGTGGTGGCCCTGGTGCATATTCTCTCTCTCTCTCTCTCTCTCTCTCTCTCTCTCTCTCTCTCTCTCTCTCTATCTGTCTATCTATCTATATATATCTGCTTGAAAATGAATAAATAAAATAATATATATAATAATTTATGCTAGTAAACTTTAAAAAATGGGATGAGTCAGTTATTTGACTCAGTGAAATATCTACTTATCAATAAACTGAAAATATAAGTAGAGCAAACCTCTTGAACAAGGGCTACCTGGATCATTCCTCACATGTGACTTGACTCAACAACCCTCCCGCTACTTTTTTCCAAACATGGGTTGAAGTGGTAGTGTCTTCGGTGTTAATGGTTTTCATCCACCATAGATGACCAATTCTTTCTGTCTTTCAAATGGTTGTATTTGGGTTACAGCCTCAGAGTGATGACTGTGTTTCTCTTGTGAAGTCAGCTTTTCTCATCCGGTTTTTGCCTTTCTTGGTAGGGTTTTAGGGATGAGTTAGCCAGGATGGCACAGCTGTCTCTTTGGGGAGTAAATGGGAACTAAAACACTTAAAAAAATAAAAGTTTTTATGTTTTCCCTCCTCAGTCATTCATTTTGAATGAATCGTTTAGTTTTGTTTGTTTTGGGGTTTGGCTTGATTGTTTTGACAAGGTCTGTCTGTAACCCAATCTGGCCTGGAACTTGGTCTGGAACCTAGGCTAGCCTTAAACTTGGCAACAACCGTCTGCCTCAGCTTCCTGAGTTTTGGAATTATAGGTATGAGCCCGCCACAGAGCAAATAAGGAAGTAGGGGACTTCTTACTTTTCTTTTCTTCTGCATCTGGGTACCATTGAACCCAGGGGCCTTTCATGTGTGCTAAGGAACGACTCTATCATTGAACTACACCCCAGCTCCTATGATAGAAATTTAAATATAGAGGAGGTTGTATTACATGGCCTTTAGTTGTATTAACAAAATAAGGATCTCAGTCTTAAAAAGTCAGCTCTGAGAGCCTTTCCTAAAACACAAGGCACTTGGTTAGTTTCTTTAATATTCTATTCTTCCCACCCCACACACAGCCTTGTCCTTCATAAGTCAGAAACTGATTCTAATGCAGTGTATTTATTCTTTGGCTGTGTCTTAAGGCATTGCCTTAAACTGGAACTTTGGCCTTCTTTTTGAAATAAGGGTATTAGGTTTTATTTGTTTGACCATTATTTTATGTCCTGTTAGCCACAGTGCTTGATATCAGCAGAGCAGAGAATGAGATGCTGCCCAAGCCGAAGATTGCCAAAGACCAAACTGAAACCAGTGTCCCTACTTCAGCCAGCTTTATGGCAAATAGTAATTGTAGTAGAATTCTTGATTCACTGTTGGCAAGTGGCTTTAACTAGACTCCAGGATGAGGGTTCCTTAACCTTCCCTTGTCCCCTTAATTTTCCCTATCTTGCCTCAGTCTCTCTTTTTTTGTTTTTGTTTTTCGAGGTAGGGTCTCGCTCTAGTCCAGGCTGACCTGGAATTCGCTATGTAGTCTCAGGGTGGCCTTGAACTCACGGCAATCCTCCTACCTCTGCCTCCCAAGTGCTGGGATTAAAGGGATGCGCCACCACGCCCGGCTTGCCTCAGTCTCTTTACCAAAAGGATGTTAAAGTCACTTTTCCTAAACTGTGGCTTGTCATCTGGATTATTGGACATTCCTGAGTAATAGTAAACCCATAGAGAATGAAGGAAAATCCTATACTCACTGAGTTCTTAAGCACTGTGATTCTGTATGGCAAGTTGAGAGGGATGGAAGGCAAGGAGTGATATCTGAAAGTTGTTCTCTGACCTGCACATGTACACCCTGGCACACACATGCATGTACTCTTACATACATCATACATATAGACACATATACCAAAAATATATATATATCAGGGTAAAGTTTGGTTGGATTTTAATTTTTTATTTTAAATTTTTTTAACTTGGATAATTCATTTTAAGAACATTTTCAATCCTAATTATTTAAATAATGTTTGATTTTCATGGGTTTAGGATGAGTTAAAATGTTGAGTGGTTGATATATCTGGTCCTAGTATCAATATACTTAATTTAGTCAAGGTCGTAACACTTAATTTCTGGGAAAGACATTTTAAAAAATTACTTAACTTCCCTGAGGATTGGTTTTCTTTTCTATAGAATGGCTATATGGCCCATTTCAAGTTTTTTGTTTGTTTGTTTGTTTCTGTTTTTAAAAGTATTTTTATTATTTATTTATTTTCAAGCAGAGAGAGACAAGAGAATCAGAATAGGCATGCCAGGGCCTCCAACTGCCTCAAACAAACTTGAGATGCATGTGCCTCTTTGTGCACCTGGCTTTATGTGGAATCTCGCCAGCTGTTGTTTTTTTAAAAGTTATGTGAAGCACTTTCCATAGAATTTTGTACAATAAGTATTTCTTATCTTTGTCTTTTTATTTTTGCATCTTTGTATTTTTATTTTTTTAGGTAGCATCTTGCTCTAGCCCAGGCTGTCCTGGAATTCACTTTGTAGTCTCAGGCTGGCCTCAAACTCACAGCAATCCTCCCACCTCTGCCTCCTGAGTGGGATTAAAGGTGTGCGCCTCCATGCCCAGCCTGAATCTTTGTCTTTTCAATGAGGACAATGAAGGCCAGAGCAGGGGGCTGGAGTCATTCTGAGATTCAATAGCAAGTTTGTGATGGATATTCTAACCAAATGAGTTCCAAGCATCTTGAGGCAGGGGCCAGGACTATGTTATGGTTATATTGTTTCATTTTGTTCTTCTCACTTCTATTCACTAATTCTGTCTTTAAGCAATTGAAACTGTGGAACTATTTCATTTGTATCTATGCAGAGGTTTTAGTATTGTAGTGGGTTGCCATAAGTATTATTTTCCTTCCTTGCTTAGCTAGCTAGCTAGCTTCCTTCATACCTAAAAAAGTCAATCCATAGTTTTAAAGATGAAGTTTTCATGTTCAGCAATGTCAGATAGAAGGCCTGTAATTATTTATGGTTCCTTTCTGCCTTCCTACTCTTGTGCTGACTTTGTGCGACATGAGAGATTGCTTCCTACATAGCAGGGCAGGTCTCACATTTGGAGTGCTGATTAAGGAAAGGCCCTCTGGACCAACTACATAGTGGTGATAGTTGCAATAAAGATAACAATGATATTTTTTTTTTCTGTTTTCTCCTGTGTTGCAGAGCCGAAAATTAGAATCAGAAACTGGGACCACAGAGGAACACAGTCTAAATAAGGAGGCTCGGAAATGGGCCACACGTGTGGCACGTGAGCACAAAAACATAGTTCACCAGCAGCGGGTAAGTGTGATAGAGTCCTGGCTACATGCAACTTAAGGCAGATGTCAAACAAATTTAAAGAGTTGAGTTTTGTTAATGTGAAAAATACTCTGGTTTTTTTTTTTTTTTTTTTTTTTTTGGTACTTTCTCAAAGTCAGCATTATGCTCTATACTATCTGTCTGTCTTGAAGCCATTTACCAGCAAGCAACTTAATTAATTCATCTGTTTGCCAAACAGTTGCTCAAGAAATATAGTGTAGAATGATCTTTTGTGCAGGAAAAGAGGCATACATTTGTTGGATTAAGGTAGGCTTTCAGCCCCCAGGGAAATGATTTAAGACACGATTATAGATTACATGAAAATGTATTTCAAAGACTAAACTCAAAGACCAGTGCAATTATTCTAAGTATACTACTTTTTCTCCGTTTCATTCATTTATATCTATATCTTCTTTCTTTGCCTCCACATCCAACTTCTTTTTTTATTTATTTATTTGCAAGCAGAGAAAGAAAGAGAGATAGAAGAGAATCAGAATGGGCATACCAGGGCCTCCAGCCGCCGCAAATGACTTTCAGATGCATGTGTCACCCTGTGCATCTGGCTTTACATGGGTACTCGGGTCGTCAGGCTCCTCAGGCAAATGTTTTAACTGCTGAGCCATCTTTCCAGCCCACTTCCAACTTCTTAAAAAGAATTGTCTATACTTCCTATCTCTGTTGTCACTCATTTAGATGTTTTTCTTGTTTTTCCCTTTACTTTCTTTTCTTCCACTTCATAAAATAAAAGTACAAAATCAGCATTGGCCCATAATGTCCAAAATGGATATTTTGGTCTTTCGTTTATTTGTTTGTTTGTTTGTTTGTTTATAAGAGAGAAAGAGAACAGAGGCAAAGAGAAAGAGAGAGAGAGAGTAGGTGCACCAGGGCCTCTAGCCACTGGAAACAAACTCCAGACTCGTGTACTGCCTTGTGCATCTGGCTTTACGTGGGTACTAGAGAATCAAACCTGGGTCCTTAAGCTTTGCAAGAGCCTTAACCGCTGAGACATCTCTCCAGCCCAGGTTTTATTTATTTTATTGTAGGTCACTGGTGTGAGTAGAGAATCCCTTCCAAGTAGTTCTACTCTCGCTGTCTTTAACATTTTA
This sequence comes from Zapus hudsonius, assembly GCA_004024765.1. Classification (NCBI taxonomy): domain Eukaryota; kingdom Metazoa; phylum Chordata; class Mammalia; order Rodentia; family Dipodidae; genus Zapus; species Zapus hudsonius. Next base: position 5,214 of record PVHP010033416.1, read on the forward strand.
GATAGGCTTGCTTGCAGTAATGTCCTGAAATACCAGTTTTCTTTTCAGTCTCAATTTCGAATTCTGTAGGTTTTTTCATTTTAGCTAACTGCTTTTTCTGTTTTTTTAAAAGTTTTTTTTAATATTTTATTTATTCATTTTCAAGCAGAGAGATAGAGAGAGAGAGAGGGAGAGAGAGAGTACACCAGGGCCACCACCTTGTGGGTCTGGCTTATGTGGGTTCTGGGGAATTGAACCAGGAACCTTAGGCACTGGAGGCAAGTGCCTTAACCGCTGAGCCATCTCTCCAGCCCACTAACTGCTTTTTCAAAGGAAGAGAGTAAAGAATGCATATGGTCCAGAAGTCATTCCCAAAACACATTCATAAATACATTTTAAATGAAGACAATCAAACCCAGGATGACAGGCATTGCAAACAAGCATCTTTAACTGCTGAGCCACCTCTCTAGCCCCATCATAAACACATTTTATATTAGACATGACAAGAATAATAATTTTAGCCTGCAATAAGTAAAATAATATATATACAGAAATGTATGGCCAGACATTTGTTACTCAGTTATGTTAAGGAGTTCTAGAAACAGATTAGTTTTGACTCATGCTGCTTCAGAAGAGCAGCCCCTTTTTTTCTTTTTTAACAAAAGACTAATCCACTAAAATGCTCCCACAAAGGTGCCAAGATTATAAAAACTCGACTTTGTTGTTGTTACACAAATCATAATAGAGATCTTCTCAATCCCTTTGTCTATCTCAATGGTTCACCAAAACCCGAAAGCCTGAGACTACATATCTCAACAGAGCCCCAGTGACTCAACAGAGCTCCAAAGCCTTCTTTGTCACATGACAAACACCCACATAGTTTAAGGCCTTTCATACAAATAACATAATGGCCCAGATTGTTCAACAGGACTGAAACAGTTCAAAATTCTGAAAAACAAAAACCAGTCACCAAAATTGGTTCAAAAAGAACCCACATGAGCTGGGGGGATGGCTTAGTCAGTAAAGGGCTAGCCTAACAGGCATGATAGCCTAAGTTTGATCCCCAGAACCCACGTTTCATTTAAACACACACACACACACACACACACACACACACACACACACACACACACACACCAATGAGCATGAAGGTTCATGTTTATAATCCCAGAACTGGGAGGGTAAAGACAGGCAGATCCTGGGGCTCGCTGGCCAGTGTGTCTAGTCTCCTTAGCAAGCTCCAGGCTAATGAGAGTTTCTTTCTACAGAAAAGGTAGCAACAGACCCATGAGGTTGTCCTCTGGCCCACACACGTACCTTGGGGGGGGGGGACACACACCACAGAAACTAAACAAAGCAGAAGGCAAAGCCTGAGACATACCATTTGGGGAGAAACTTAAAAAGGATCAGACTTTCTTTTTGTTTTTGTTTTTTCGAGGAAGGGTCTTCACTCTAGCCCAGGCTGACCTGGAATTCACTATGTAGTCTCAGGGTGGCCTTGAACTCATGGTGATCCTCCTACCTCTGCATACTGAGTGCTGGGATTAAAGGCATGCACCACCATGCCCGGCTGGATCAGACTTTCTTAATCCAAAGCAAACTACAAAACTCATTTCTCTGAGATAAAATACAGTTGGTGACAGCTGAAGTGGGCCAGTAAAGACAAAAATAGTTCCGGGAGTAAGGTGGTTCTAGTAGCCAGAACCATTCAGTATTTTCTTTGCATCTGGTACCAACTTGATGCAGTGGCTGACACCACAATGCTTTCTCTGGCTGGCTTGCCAAAATTTTGACCAGAATTAGGGTCAGACCCAGGGGCCCTGGCAAACCAGGATTAGCTACTTGTCCTCTTTTTCTTCTCCCAGCATGAGATTCCTCGAGAAATTCCATTTCCTAAGGGCTCATTGTGAGGTGCAAGTGTCTTTTTATAATAAATTCATTCCTTTCAGGATGGTTACTCCAAGGAGGGAAAGAGTTTAATTTTTCTCCACTGTGCCTGTGCAATGAGCTAAAGGCCAAAAGATACGTAGAATTAGCTCTGACCCAGCTGAGCCAGTCCTTTCCTGAAGTGAAGGTCACTGGGCCTCAGATTGCTCTAATTGCCTCTGTTCTCAGAATGGAGGATCTATACAAATTATGCTGTTCCAGAGACAGTTTTTTACTCAACTCTGAGCCTAAGGAAAATAGAGTATGTAGCCGGGCGTGGTGGCACGCCCTTAATCCCAGCACTCGGGAGGCAGAGGTAGGAGGATCGCCGTGAGTTCAAGGCCACCCTGAGACTACACAGTGAATTCCAGGTCAGCCTGGGCTAGAGTGAGACCCTACCTCGAAAAACCAAAAAAAAAAAAAAAAAAAAAATAGAGTATGTAGAAGATTAGGGACAAATGTAGGAGAAGAAGGAGTGATTTGGGGACGGTGACACTACACAATCTCAGAAAAAGTTTGTAACTGAGCAGCCTCCCAGGGCAAACTCCAACTGGAGAAGAACACAGCTGAAAGGAGAACTCCAAGGTGCATCTTGTTTACTGTCAAGATTATAAGTAAGGGGCTGGAGCAATGTCTCACCAATTAAAATACTTGCCTGCAAAGCAGAAGGACCTGAGTTCAATTCCCTAGTCCCCACATAAAGCCAGATGCACAAAGTGGCCCATGCATCTGGAGTTCTGGAGTTTGTTTGTAGTCGCTAGAAGCTCTGGCCCACCAACATATTTCTCTCTCTCTCTCTCTCTCTCTCTCTCTCTCTCTCTCTCTCTCTCTCTCTCTTTCATAAATAAATAAAATATTTTTAAAAAGATTATAAGTAAAAAGTTCAAGGATTAGGTGACTAAGGACTCTAAAGAAAGCACATCTGGATTATTTATAAAGACTAATTAATCATCAAAGGAGTTTATACTTGAGAGTAGTTTAAAAGTTCAACTTTGAATCCCAGCAAGAGTAAACACTGTATCTCAAAGATCACTCATTTTCAAAGAAAATATAGTCTCAGGGGTGTTATAGGGTGGTGGGCAGAAGATCCCCAGTGCTTTAAGCCTAGCAGAGTTCCTTGTCCTTCAATCCATTCATTTGATAAGTGTAGGTTAGGAACCTTTTGTATCTTTTCTTTTGACCTTCTGTAGGCCTGACCATACAAATTTTGTGACAGAAAATTTGATAGTCTGGTGGCCAAAAAGAGGACCACAAGTATCTCTTTCAGAATTTAGAATGTCTCCTCTGTCCCAGCAGGGCTCCAGCCCATTCTCAGCATGTAGTAATCACTGTTGCAATTTAACAATACAATTGATCTCTAATGTAATGCCAGCAGGATTGTTTGTAGAAATGGGCTAATTCTCAAAGTTATATGCAATATGGGAATTTGGGGTGTCTTTGAGACTGATGGAACCTTTCTTCATCCTTGGGTGGGCAGTAAATTATGAGCTAGGATTCTATATACTCATAGTCACAGGAAACTTCCACTTGAATTAGTAACCTCCAAGTTCTTGTCTTATGAATTTCAATAAATGAAATCTACAGGCTAGAGGATAAATTTTAGAAAGATTTTTTTTTTTTTTTTACGAAGCTTATAGTGATAGAGCTTATAGAGCCTGAGAGAAAGAAAGAATACAGAGCTCCTACCAGTTACACAGGAAGAGGTTTCCAGGAGTGGTCTTGAACTCTTGATCCTCTTCCCTCCACTTCTCAAGAGCTGGGCCTGTATCACCATACTCAGCAGACCATGGTGTCAAGAAGTTTCGAGCAGGGCGTGGCATTGCACACCTTTAATCCCAGCACTTGGGAGGCAGAGGTAGGAGGATCACCATGAGTTCAAGGCCACCCTGAGACTACATAGTGAATTCCAGGTCAGCCTGGGCTAGAGTGAGACCTTACCTCGAGAGAAAAAAAAAACAAAAAACAAAAAACAAAAAACGAGGGGCTGGAGAGATGGCTCAGGGGTTAAGGCGTGGCCTCCAGAGACTAAGGATCTGGATTCAATTCTCCACTACCTAGGTAAGCCAGATGCACAAAGTGACACATGCATCTGAAGTTTGTTCAAAGTGGCTAGAGGCCCTGACATGCCTATATTCTCTCTCTCTCTCTCTCTCTCTCTCTCTCTCTCTCTCTCTCTCTCTCTCTCTCTCTCCATCGCTCTGCTTACAAATAAATAAATAAAATATTTTCTTAAAAAAAATCAAGACCAGAACCCAGCAGACAATGACAGATGAACAAGGGACCTATAACCACAGTCATTCAATCAACACAGGATAGGCCATTGAGACAGAAACCAAGGATTTTCGACACAAGGACCCCTAAGCTCGCAACATTAAAGCAGCCTTATTACTCACCCACCACGACTCAGGGAACTGAGCAGAAGAGGGAGCGGAAAGATTGTGAGAGCCGTGGTGGGGGAGACTGTCTGGAGGCATAGAACCCATCAGTAACAACACACTTGGGCCAAGAAGACCGGGATGAGTACTAAGATTTACAGGATCCCTTGCCACAAGGACTAATACAGACAGCCCACGGAGGAGGATATACGACTGATCAGGGATGGGGAGGGGGGGAATTGGGGAATTCAGGATAACAACGCATGGTTTGCCCACTAAATAATGTAACTCATTATGGACAATAAATATATATTTTTTAAAAAATCAAGACCAGTTGCATAGCAGTTTTGAGTGTGGACTAGACTCTATATTCCATCATCATGTAATTTTCAAATATTAAAATAATACATGTGAAACTTGAATAATGCAAATAAGGTCTGTTTCTTGGTTTGTGTACTCTACAACAGTAGTCACCTTTCCTACAGTTTTTCTTTCCATCCATGGCTTCGTTTACCTTAGGTCTAGAAGCAGTAAATGGAGAAATCTAAAAATACACATTAAATATGTTCTTACATGCCATGATGTTTACACTGTGTACTTAATAATGGCCCCAAAGTGATGCAGAGGTGGATCCAGGGCATAAAATATGGAAAGGCAGGTTGGCTCTGGTACCGGGTGGCAATACTGCAACACACAGAAGAAAACTATAGTAGGTATATAGCTGGGTGTACCTGTTGTTCCAGGCATCCTCTGGAGGTCTTAGACGGTTTCTCTAGAGATTTTAAGAGAACAGAATCTCGTTTTGCAATTTTTAGTAAGTCTTCCATTTTTAAATTAACTAATAAAAGTTTTAAATGAATTATGGACTTAGTCTCTGGAGCCTTTTAAAATATTTTATTTATTCATTTTCAAGCAGAGGTACAGAGAGATAGAGTGCCTTAACCACTGAGCCATCTCTCTTGCCCTAAATAAAATATTTTTTAAAAATAATAAATAAATTATTTATTTTAAATTTTATTTATTATTTATTTGCAAGCAGGGCTTGGTGGGGAGAATGGTCATGCCAAGACCTCTTGCCACTGTAAATGAAATTCAGATGTATGCACTTGACTTTTAAATGAATCCTGAGAAATCAAACCTGGGCCATTAGGCTTTGCAAGCAAGTGCCTTTAACTATTGAGCCATCTCTCCAGCCCCTGAATTATTTAACTACTAATGATCACTTAAGGAAAGATGAGAAGAAAAAGTCATTGTTTATTTTCCCTGGGTGTTTTATTTTGATAGGTTCTAAATGATCTGGAATGTCATGGAGTTGCTGTATCAGAACAAAGCCGAGCAGAGCTGGAACAGAAAATAGATGAAGCTAGAGAAAACATTCGTAAAGCAGAGGTAAGGCAGCAGCTAACTGGAGCACTTTATCCAGTTTCATTTGATGTCCTAGCTGGGAATGTACATGCATCTTTGTGGTGGAAGTTCTACATATGTATTAAGTTGCAGGTGATTCACCATCATTTGTGTCCATAGTAGTATATTTGAGTCCCTGAAGCACTTACAACAAAAACTCTGAACCTCCTGTGAAGAGACCACAGTCATGAAGAACTAGATAGTGAATTGTCACAATGGAAATGTTAATTTTAATGTTTTCATAAATTACCTAATAAATCAGTCATAATGGTATACACACATGCATATATAAAGTTTAGAGCCTAAAAAGAAATTACCCAATATGGAAGGTTCTCTGGATCCAAAGGCATGAGCTGAGTTTTTTAAGAATCAGAAAATTTTGATTAAGAAACAGAAAAAGGACTGGAGAGATGGCTCAGTAAGTTAAAGGAAGTTGCTTGCAAAGCCTGATGGCACAGGCTCGATTCCCCAGTATCCTTGTAAAGCCAGATGCACAAAATAGAACCCGTATCTGGAATTCATTGCAATGGCAGGAGGCCCTAACATACCCATAATCTTTCTTTCACTCTATATGCTCTATCTCAAATAAATAAAAATATTTTTAGGAGCTGGAGAGATGGCTCAGCAGTTAAGGTATTTACCTGCAATACCTAACCCAGTTTAATTTCCCAATACCCATTTAAAGCCAGATACACAAAGTGGTATATGCATCTGGAGTTCCTTTGCAGTGGATAGAGGACCTGATGTAGCCATTCATATTCTCTCTCTCTCTCTCTCTCTCTCTCTCTCTCTCTCTCTCTCTCATGCTCACTCTTGCTCTCTCCCTTTGCAAATAAATAAAATATTTTTTAAAAAAGGAAATAGAGAAAAATAAACAATAGCGGATTTTAGGCATTTTGGAGTCATGTGAACTTTTGGGTGTTGTATGATAGCCGTGAAACAAACCCCTTCACACACACACACACAAAAAAAAAAAAAAAATGGCCATGACAAATACATTCTGCCCTAGATGCGGAAGTTTGAGAACAAGGAAATGGTACTAAAGGCAGTATACACAGTGTGGTCTGGTGCTTACATAAGATTGGAGCAGATGATTTGTCTTAGAAAGTATGCTGGCAAGTAATTATGGTTAGGGCCAGTTCACAAAGGACTTATACACAGTGTTTATTTGCTCAGTTGGAAGATGGTTGAGAGATACAGAGATAGACTTTAAAAAGACTGAATTTACCCATCCCTCAAGAAAGTATGCTCTTGTTAAGAAGGCATAAAGATGAGCCAGGCGTGGTGTTGCACGTCTTTAATCCCAGCACTCAGGAGGCAGAGAGGTAGGAGGATTGCCATGAGCTCAAGGCCACCCTGAAATTACATGGTGAATTCCAGGTTAGCCTGGGCTAGAGCAAGACTCTACCTCAAAACACAAAACCAAAAAAAAAAAAAAATTTGAAAATATATACCTGATGATGGTACCTGTTTCTGGAATTCATTAAAAACTCTATCACTGGGGGCTGAAGAGATGGCTTAGCAGTTAAAGCATTTGCCTGCAATGCAGAAGGACCCAAGTTCGATTTTCCAGTGCCCACATAAAGCCAGATGGGTTTGGGGAGATGGTTGAGTGATTAAAATCACTTGCTTACAAAGCCTGATGGCCCAGGTTCAATTTCCCAGTACACACATGAAGCCAATGCACAAAGTGGTGCATCTGTCTAGAGTTCATTTTCAGCAACAGGAAGCCATGGCATGCCCATTCTTATTCTCTCTCTTATTCTCTCTCTCCTCACCTCTACAAAAATAAATAAATAAAATTATCAAAAAAACCTCTTATCATGAAAAAAAAAACCAAAATAAAGTGAACAATAAAAGTACATATAACCCAGTTTTAAAATGGGCAAAGGATCTGAAGAGGCATTGTTCCAAAGAAATCAAGAAACAGTGACTAATAAGCACTTAAAAGATGTTTTGAAACATTAGGCATCGGTGAAATGCAAATAAAACAGTAAACTACTACTTCATACCCAGTAAGGTGGCTGGAGTCCAAAGACAGACACTAACAAGTGTTTGCCTCTGGTGGGTTCAAATGGTGCATCCACTTTAAAGAAGTTTGTTTCCCTGATAGTTTAAGCGTAGTGTTGCTTTTATGACCCAGTAATGCCAGTGTATACCAAAGAGAAATAAAAACATGTTCATCCAAAACTTACATGAATGTTAAATAGCATGATCAATCATAACTGAAAAATAGAAACAACCATCAATAGACAAATGAATAAATAGAAATAATCTAGCCATGCAGTACAAAGTTAGTTGTCTTTTAAAAGGAATCAGATACTGATACATGTTACAACATGGATGAATCTTGAAAATATACTAAGTGAAAGAAACTAATCACTAGAGACCATGTATTATATAAATAAATTCATACTTAATATCCAGAAAAGGCAAATCTATAGAGAAAGTAGACTAGTAGTTGTTAGGATCAACGAAGGGGAGAGGAGAGCAGGCCAATAATCAAGAACTAAATAGTACTGAATTTATTTGAGGCTGACTAAAATGTTCTCAAGCTGTGGAAATGGGCACATGCTACAAATGCACTATCCAGGAGTGTCCACCCTGCAGCTGCAATGGTACATGAGTCACAGGAGCTGTGAGTGCAGCTCACCACATTTGTAGATGACAGTGTCGTGCCAAACATTCAGATTGGACACACCTGTGTAAACCATTGAATTGTAGACTATTCGTTTACTTTACTTAGTTTTTGAGACAATTGCACGTAGCCCTGGCTGGCTTCCAGTCACTCTAACCTGATCAGTATAACTTCTGATCTCCATGTTTCCACCTCCTACTGCTGGGATTATAGGAGTGTACCACCATGGCCTGCTTGAATTGCAGGCTTTAAATGAGTGAATGGTATGACATGTCAGCTATATGTGTCTTAAGTTGTTGTCCCTCCCCCCAAAAAAAATACAATAAGGAAAAAAGGTTGGGTGTTGCGGTCAGCTTTCTAGTTGCTGCGCAGAAAGAACCCAAGCAAAAGCGGCTTGTGAAGGAATGGGTTTATTTGGCTTACGGACTCCAGGGGAGACTCCATCCTGGCAGGGAAAATGATGGCATGAGCAGAGGGGTGGGCATCACCTCCGCCACAGCACTGCAAACAGCTGCAGGAAGGTGTGCCAAACACTGGCAAGGGGAAGCTGGTTTATAATTCCCAGAAGCCCGCTCCTGACAACACAGCTCTAGTGAGGCTGTAAAACCCAAATTGCCATCAGCTGAGGATCTGTCAATCAGAACACATTCATTTGTTTGTGGGGGACACCTGGATCAAATCATGACAGGTGTTGTGGGGTATGCCTTTAATCACAGCACTTGGGAGGCAGAGGTAGGAGGATCACTGAGTTTGAGGCCAACCTGGGGCTATAAAGTGAGTTCCAGGCCAGCCTAGGATAGAGTGGTATCCTACCTCAAAAAAAAAAGGAAAGGACGATGGAGGAAATAATATAAGAAAAAATAAAATTTTGACAATATGTGCCAACTAAACTAAAAACTAAATATAGAAAGATCTATATGATACTCCAAAGCCATTGATTTTGAACTTAAAAAATTGTTCAGATGAAGCTTGGCATGGTTGCACAAATCTTTAATCCCAGCACTCAGGAGGTAGAGGTAGGAGGATCACTGTGAGTTCAAGGCCAGTTTGGGAATAGTGAATTCCAGGTCAGTGGGCTAGAGCAAGACCCTACCTCAAAAAGCAACAACAAAAAAAGTTGTTTAGGTGGTGAATTTTATTTAAGTTCTTGAAAATCTATATGATTGTCAGGAGTCATCATGGTATACACCTATAATCCAGCACCTACCAGAAGGTAGTGTCAGATGGATCAGGAGATACTCAAAGTCATCCTCAGGTACATAGCAAATTTGAAGTCAGCCTGGATTACATGAAATACTGTCTCAAAAAAAATTAGTGTGTCAATTAATTTCCAAGTTAAAATCCACTAAAGCATTCAAGTCAAAGCTCGGATTGTTTTTAATACTTCCCAAGCAGAGTCCAGAGGATGATGAAAATTGCACAACAAACGGAGGTGAGTGCATTTGTTTATCCAAATCCCACAGAAAGCCACCAAATGAGGGTCCTCAAAATTATCTCAGTGGAACCTTCAACATTAAAGAAGAGCCCACCATAATATGTGAAACTATGAAGCTAAATTTGTTCCCTGCTGAACAAAAGAGAATAATTTGTAGAAAGATGGAGCTGTTCCTGGGTGGGAGAATTTCGGAGGCATTGCTGTTGGAGCAAACAGGGACAGGATTAAACCTGGCTTTATGTACTTGCTTGTGGCTTAGGAACAAAGACTAAAGAATAGACATTTATTCTCCTTGAATTTGGAAAAAAAAAACAACTTTTTATTCTCAATTCCTACTGCTTCTAATAGCTGCATCTATCATCAACCAAGTCAAAGTTATTTAAAATTATGATAAAGAATGTTAGTATTATTAAAGAGGAATACTTTATTATCAAACACTGTTTTTTAAAAGAAATACTTTATAACTCAGTATCATTGAATGACATCTTTCAAGATTAATTTCAACTGAAGTGATAGATCTGTTCAAAGTAAAATCTTTTCTTAGAAGAATAATAGAAGTACTTTCATGTAGGATGCTCATCAAAAAAAAAAAAAAGATTACTGAACACATTAGGAGAACAGCATTGAATGTCTGTGCTCTAGTCCTGAAAGGGGCCCATTATATCAAAAAGGTAAAAATTAAATAGCTAGGCATTATTTAATGCCTGTCATGTTATGACTAGATCTGTATATAATGCTTTAGGAGCAGAGAGAAGGTTGTGGTTAACTTCCCAAGGGAGAGAGGAGAATAGTTAGAAAAATCGTCATAACAAGGATATTTAAACTGACCCACAAAAGGTAAGAGCTCTTTGGGCAATGAAAAAGCACTGTACACAGGGACTGGCATGGACAAGGCATGGGGACACATGGTATCTTAGAGGAACAAGAGAGGTATGGAGCATAGAGGCAGTGGAAAGGCATCAAAGGAAGTAAAAGTGTGAAAGATATTTTACTTCAGGTTAAAAATTACTTAGTTCTTTTTTAAAAATTTTTTTTATTTATTCATTTTCAAGCAGAGAGAGAGAGAGAGAGAGAATGAGAATGAGAATGAGAATGCACCAGGGCCACCACCTTGTGGGTCTGGCTTATGTGGGTCCTGGGGAATTGAAACTGGGGCCTTAGGCACTGGAGGCAAGTGCCTTAACCGCTGAGCCATTTCTCCAGCCCAAAAATTACTTAGTTCTTTATTAAATAAGCACTCCAAAGTCATAGAAATTTATAAGCAGGGAGTGACATGAATAAATTGTTCACAGATCATAAAAGATGGATTATAGAGGAAGAGAAATGAAGCCTGGGATTGGGTTAGAAAGCTACTGAAATGCTGGAGTTCAGGATATTCTGAGACATAGGCTTTTTTAACAGGAAAAGGAAAACAATGGCATTCTGATCTCTTCCTATTCATAAGTTATATTTAATATGACATCAATACCATGGTCTTGTTGAGATATAAGGGATAGCAGGTGCTTAGCATGCACAAAGACCAATTTCAATCTTCAACACTAAATAAGTAAAACGCAAGTACACCATTTGCCCTTGTCAAGAAGGCCCCAATTCCTATTCTTATATTCATGTTCTTCCCTCCCTCCTCTCCTCTCTGCAGTGGAAAAATGGGCATCTAGCAATTGCTGGTGAACATTAAGATTCCTGATAAATGAGGAATAACTTAATCAATTTGAGGTGAAATTGCCTTTATTTTCAACTGTTTTCTTAGATAATTAAGTTGAAAGCTGAAGCCCGGCTGGACCTGCTGAAGCAGATTGGTATTTCTGTGGACACATGGCTAAAGAGCGCCATGAACCAAGTGATGGAAGAACTCGAAAATGAGCGCTGGGCCCGCCCTCCAGTGCTGGCTAGCAACGGCACTCTACACCCGGTATGCTGTTTGTCTTTTGATACAGTGGCTGGGTGGCTTTTCATTATTCTTTCACTATATAGCCAAGCTAAGCCAGAATTTAAAATACAAGATAGTGATTCAGGTGTTTTTTTCTTCAGCTTGTTACTTGATTTAACCTTAGTACATAAAAGATGGGAGAAGACGTGTGTGTGTGTGTGTGTGTGTGTGTGTGTGTGTGTGTGTGTGTTAATAAAGAATACAATAAATGTCAGGGCTGGAGAGATGGCTTGGCAGTTAAAGGCACTTGCCTGCAAAACATGGAGGCCTGGGTTTGATTCCCAAGTACCCATGTAAAGCCAGATGCACAAAGTGGTGCCTGCATCACGAGTTCATTTGCAGTGGTAAGAGGCCCTGGTATGCCCATTCATATTCATTCTCTCTCTCTCTCTCTCTCTCTCTCTCTCTCTCTCTCTCTCTCTCTCTCTCTCTCTCTCTCTCTCATTGCAAATAAACATGGGCTTGAGGCTGGGGAGATGGTTCAGTGGGTAAGAGCATTTGGTATGCAAGCATGAGGACCTGAATTCAATCCTCAGCACCCATGTAAAAAAGCTGACATGGTTGTGCACATGCTTATAACCCTAGTGCTGAGGTGAGCAAAGATTAGGGGACTGCTAGGGCTTGCCAAGAAACTGTGAGCCTCAGGAAGGAAGGAAGATGAGAGTGGTAGAGGAAGATATTGGACATCTTTCTCTTGCCTATGCACATGTGTTCTCACATGGAGATTTCCCATCTCCACACATTCAGGTAAACCACACACACACACACACACACACACACACACACACACACACACACACACACAAAAATGTGGGCTCAGCCCCACTCAGCTGTTTCCAGAGAACTGTGCTTTGTTCATCATTGTGCTTCTACCTTTTAGTACAGGACTTTAAAGTTAAAAAAAAAAATGAGCTCAGTCTGAAGGCAACTTTAATCACCATGCTCCTGAGTATGAAGTAAGAGATGTGCCTAGTGGCTTACAGGTGGCAGGTCAGCCCTGTGAAACATGCACTTTGCATTCTCACCCCATGTTTGCATCCTACTAGTAAGTCTTATGGAGCCTATGTCTTTCCTCTTTCAGATTAGAGGTTAAAGTTTATGGAAGAGCTACCAGTAATGATAAAGGAGAGAGAAGTTACAGAATGGCTTAATGAAGCCCCAGTATTTATTTAACCTTAGTTAAGTAACGAAGTTAAGTAATTCAGCAGAGGTTTGTATCTCTTCACACTGACAGCTAGCTGGCCGAGGAACATGAAACAGAAATACACATCCTAGTGACCAGATATTTTCTTTCATTATAGAAGCCAACAAAAGCACTAGTCATCTGGAAAATGTTATTAATATTACTGTTAGACAATAACCGTGTAACTTAAAAATGGAAGATAAATGTTTTAAGCTACATAGTTGGTACTTTCCAGAATATGAAAGGAACTATACTTGGGTGTAAATGCTACTTTCTGTCTCAGGCTATTGTACAAATTATAGGATTGGGAGGAAAAAAGAAGAGAATCCCAAAATGCAGCAACACTGTTTAAAAAGAGAGCAGACTATTGATACAGATATTCAGTTGACTGGAGCCTACACATAGCTTCCTGAGACTAGATTACTGCCAATAACCCACTCAGCCTTTAAATCACTTGTTCCTCTCTTGTCTTACTTTCCTGCCTTCTCTCACTTATGATTTAGCCTGCAAAATTACATTACTTTTATAATAGGAAAAGCTATATAACTAAGATTTTTTTCAAAACTAGAAAATACAACAGAGACTGGGGCTGGAGAGATGGCTCAGGGGTTAAAGGCACTTTCTTGTAAATACTGCCAGCCCAAGTTTCATTCCCCAGTACCACATAAAGCCAGATACACAAAATGGTACATGCACCTGGAATTCATTTGTAGCAGCAAAAGGCCCTGACATGCCTATCCCCCCCACACACATACCCATCTCCATCTCGCTCTCAAATAATTTTTTTAAAAAGACAATAAAGAAGCAAATAGCCAATAATGCCACAAATAGCAAAGTGGTATATTTCCTTTCTCATTTTTTAATTGACAAGTACAAATTACATGTATTTATGATGTACAACATTTTTTTCTCATCCAGCGACTGCAAATTAGTTATTTTGGATTAAAGTAACATTTGGTCACACAGATTTTATAATACAGAAACCAAGAAATTGCCCAGCATTGTGGTGCCTGCCTTTAATCCCAGCACTTGGGAGGCAGATGTAGGAGGATTGCTGTGAGTTTGAGGCCAGCCTGGGACTACAGAGTGTCAGGTCAATCTGGGCTAGAGTGAGACCCAACCTCGAAAACAAAAAGAAACCAAGAAACTGTAATCACATTTTAATTAAAAGTAATTAGGAGGCTGGAGAGATGGCTCAGCAGCTAAGGCACTTGCCTGCAAAACCTAACAACCCAGGGTTCCATTTCCCAGCACCCACGTAAAGCCAAATGCACAAAGTGGTGCTATGCATCTGGAGTTTGTTTGCAGTGGCTAAAGGCCCTGGCATGCCCATTCATTCTCTCTCTCTCTCTCTCTCTCTCTCTCTCTCTCTCTCTCTCTCTCTCTCTCTCTC
>PVHP010033417.1:0-19616 GCA_004024765.1 Zapus hudsonius
CACAAGAAGAGAGAGACAAGGGCCATATATTCTCCCTTATCTGTGGCCTCTAATCAGGTTAAAGCAAACTGTAAGTAAATATGACTAGTGATTCAGGTGAAAGGCAAAGAGGACAGAAGGAACTGGGGGCAGGTGTGGAAGCAACAGAGGGGGGAGATGTTCGCATAACTAAACTAACAATAATCTGACTCCATAGAATCATATCTTCTGTACAAAAAGTCCCAGAACAGACAGGACCTCAAAGTGGGGGACGGTGGAATCCTACCTATGGTACAAAGGACGCTGACGTCTGGCTTCCTGACCCAGTAAGTAGTTACCTCCCACAATGAGCTATTGATCAGAATGACCCACAGGGTCCATAAAATAAGACAAACTTTTGTCACATCCCTTGCATACCCACGTCAGGCAAAAGATAAGACCCTATTGCTGAAGATTCCACTGACTGATATCACACAACACTGAGAGACCCTGCTGAATCCAGAAACAAAATCAGCTCCCATAAGGGCAGCCTGGGTAATGCCAGAAGGTGTTGTATGACCTAACAGGGGAATCAGACCAACGATATACTGACAGAGCAGGAGGCATCTTCAAGTTACACCAACCGATGGCCTGAGAGTGCAGAACACAATGCTATATGGCACAGACAAGCAAGTCAAGAAGTGACCATCTGTGCAATAGTGGCACCCAACCTAGGTGGGTAATCAACATCTGGTTAATTGGCTATGAGATCCGCTCAGAGGCAGGGAACCCCTAACTGGTACTCAAGGCAACCTTGAATGGGGACCAAGAACCCCAGCTCACTGGGGAAGTCCTCACTAACCATAGGTCCTCAGAAAGGCTACACCCTCCAAACACTCACCAAACTAGTAATATTTGTCTCAATTGACCAATAATAATCTCATTCTCTGCTGGAGACTCTGTTTGTATCTTTCAGAAGGCAACAAGAACCGGCAACAACCGAACTCCACCAAAGGGACCTGATGTGAGGGGGGACACCCAAGCAGGAGATGATCCATGTAGAGCTGTAACACAATCTCTAAGGAAGTGGGATGATGAGCAAAACATCTATTCCCACAGCAAGGTAGATAACCTATGGAAGGGCAATGGAGAGAGGTACCAAGGGTGCCCAAAATTGTCCAAAACACAAATTCAGAGACTTTTACAAACCTAATAACTAACTATGGAAAATTTGAATTCACCCACTATGAGTCAGGGAAATTTGCAGAAGAGGGGGAGGAAAGAATGTAAGAGTCATGGGGGGGGGGAGAATAACTAATGCATAAAAGGGAATGTCATCATGGATTCAATGGCTTTATCTAATAACCTATATACTGAGCATATTGTTATGTTAATATGTATAATTTTAAGCCAATTAAAATGTTTTTTAAAACTAAACCACAGTAGGTATTTCCTTATTATTGAGTTTATTCATTTTTCCTTATCATAGAGTTTATTTATCTTTACCTTATTGCCTAAAGTATTTGCCATAGTGATGAAAAAGTTGACTAACACAAAAACCTTTAAAAATTATGGCATTCATTTTGAATAATTTTTTTAGTTTTGTCTCCAAAGTATACTTCAAAGCTACTTTCTTGTTTATCCCATTCAAAACTACTGCTACCCTTATCCTACCTCAACTAACCCTAATAGATGCCAGTGGCTGCCTTGACTCTATGACACACTGTAGACAGAGGGGAAAAGTGATCAATTAGGATTCTAAATAGCATCTCATTATCAGTCCACTTTCCCACCGAGCACTGCACTTGACTGAGATCCATAGTCTTGAACTTATTTCATAAGATTCTACCTACTTCAGCCTCATTAACATAACATATACTTTACTCTGTGTGTTCAAACTCAAGATTCCTTTTGTATTTCTTCCAGAACAACTTCCTACCTAATATCCTTAAGTCACTTAGTAGGATTCTGCATACTAATCAAGGAAGCTACTGGGAAATGCTGATATTAATTAAAAGAATCACTAAAGTGGCATACATGCAATGACAAGGGTAGGTCTTAAATCAACATGTACTAGTACAGTGACCACGAAGATATATTCTTTACCTTACTTCTACATTAGGACTGAATTTCATTTGGCATTTCTATTACTATTGAGATAGCTTTTAGAACAACCTTTATTAATTTATTTGTGGAATTTTGTCAAACATTAATTCCTTCTTTCCTTACTCCTCTGTAAAGTTCCTACTTTGTTTGGTCTTACAAGTGAAAGATTGGGTAAAAACAAAAGTAAAGTCAGAAATGAATAAACTTCAGGACAAACATTGGTCTCAGTCATAGCTGCTTTTATTTCAGCTGCACTTAGATTTCCTTTCACTGTAGCTCAGAAAGTCTCCCAAAGTTCAAAAAAGGCAGTCTTAGCTCACAAGCCCTCCCAGATAGACACATTACATTTCTATCGTTGTATTCTATTCATTTGTGTGTCTGTTTATACTTTATGTTGCAATCATGTAAAGTCAAATTTTCCAACTGATATTTTGTCAACTACATCAGAAGAAATTCAAAATGTGATGCTTTCCACGTATATAGTGAAGCACCAAATTAAACAATACCAACATGCATATATAAATATATGTACATATATACATACATACATACACACAGACACACACACATATATGTTTACTAGTTTTGGTCAATCAATGACTTTCTCAATGATGTGGAGTAAATGTGTTTGACACCAGCTTTTAATCTGGCCAAGTAATCCACTCAGTGACAAAGAGCCCTTAACTGGAATTGGGAACAAGACGAAATACATTGGGATCCAAAATCTTGGGCCCCCAAAGAGAAATTCACTTTAAAAGTGAAGTACAAAGAGGCTACTCACAATAGAATCTAGCCAATTCAGAAATGTGTATCTCAGTTAACCTATACTGATCTCACTCTCTGATGGAGATTCTGTTTGTATTTTTCAGAACAAAGCGAGAGAGCCATGGCCTTTCCAATCCTAACAACCGAGACAAGGGCCAATGACTGACATCCCAGCAAGAGATGAGCCACACCAGACCTACCATGGAGGCTCCACATGAAACTCTGCAGAGTGGCGGGATAAGCAAGAGACCTATAACCACAGCCAATCAATCCACCCAGGATAAGCCAGCAAGACAGACACCTACGACTTTCAACATGCCCAAAAGCAGAAGTATGGAGGCCCCTAAGTCCTCAACAATAAAGCAGCCTTAATATTCACCCAGCATGACTCAGGGAACTGAACTGAAGAGGGGGTGGAAAGATTGTAAGAGCTATGGTCGGGGAGAATATCAAGAGACTCCCCCCGCAGTAACATACATAGGGGGTGGAACCGGGGTGACTCCCAGGCTACCCATAATCCCCTACCCCATGGACTGATCCAGTTTGCCTACAGAGGAGGATACCCAGCTAACTGGGGACAGGGAGGAGCAAATCAGGGAATTGGGGACACCAACACATTATTTGCTCATTGAGTGTATCTAATTATGGATAATAAAGATATAATTTTTTTAAAAGTGGCCATAAACCAAGGTGAAGCACAGAAAAACAAGTGGGTCAAGCATCTAAAATTAGTTTAGTTCAGATAATCTTTAAGATACAAATGTGTGCATTATATATATCATGCCTTATTAACAAAGAGAACAGAAATTATTATTAACGAATAAATCTATGGATTCCAGTCATTAGACAACCCCTGAGCCATGTGAGAAAGGTCTCGCCTGCCACCTCTCCTCCATTTCCTTACCAGAGCTGTTGCAGAACGAAGGATCGGCAGGTCTTCCGTTCTTATCAGAGCACAGTATTGCTTGAAAGCGTACACCTTCCCCACATTCTCTCTCTTCTCTTTGCGCCTGCAGTCCTCGCTGAGGATCCCTTTTGCCTTCTGGAAGAATGCAGTCTGACCAGTTTCCCTGAGGTTGGGATATGTACACATCACATGGACATGGTTCCACTTCCAGCAGAGGGTACAGATTAGCATCCTGGCACCTTTCCTTCTTCCTGCTTTTTCCTGTTCCAACAAGAAACACTGTGGTCTTAATTTTGTATCTGATGTTTTGTTAAAATCATATACATCTTTGTATTTATAAGCACTTAGAATATTAGACATTAAATTTTAATAAGATTTTTTTGTTCTTGTCATGGAAATAAATATTAGAACAATACTCAGGGAAATTATAAAATGCTAATTAATTTGAAGATGAAAATTATTTCCACATGGAATATGGAACAAAGTAGAGTGTGGTTTCTACAATGGTATAACAGTGAGAACTATTTTATTAATTAATATGGTAATATTTTTTCCTATTCAAGTACTAATCAAACCAGACCCTGCTTAATTTCCAAGATTAGACAAAATCATGTATGTTCCAGTAGTATTATTTTATCCACATTTTATTCAAGACAACAGATTGGTTAACCTTGTGTCCTGGAAACTAAGAAGGAAAGTAGCTGAAGTCTAAGTAACTCTTCTTTTTGGACAAAGACTTTCCGCTATGACACAGCTTACGAATGCAGGAAAAAACAATAAAATAAACTGAATGACAAAAATGCATTTGATGGTTTGAGAAAATTATGTCTTACATTTTGAGAGACTGCCTTGAGCTTGGAATTTTGGAACATGACTTGACCATATATTTTATGGACATTTTAGCTATGATCCCAACTTTGAGTAATGACAACTTACTATCCCTGTTCACAGATATGACTTCTTAATATTCATGTTTAGTGACTTCCACTCGTCTGTAACTTGACTCAATTTTGCTGCCAACTTGCTTCCCCTATATTAGTAAAAAATGTCCTACATTTAATAATTCTCCCTTTTCTACTATCATTTGTGACTCATTATCTAGATTCATGGCTGGTTGTGAAAACCATAGACAGTATTATAGGTCAATTTCCATCTTTATGACTATTTTGCAAATGCTTGATACATGCTGCTTGCAGGTCTGTATTCTCATCGTCAGATGGTTTTCATCACACAACTCTGCAATGTTGATTAATACTCTTTTCACCATGTTGTTTATGCCTCCAGTGCATCAGAAAGGCCCTGGAAAGCCTGGAATTTCACCAGCTGCCTGTTAGCCATCCCCTATCCTTGAGCTGTATTCACTCATGTTTATTGTTAGCGATATTGAGAACAAGCTTGAGAATCACAGCTACCATCACAGGCTTGAGAACTTACTCATTATTGAGACCATCAGTGTGTGGTGACTGGTTCCTTCCTTTAGCCTTTGACATGCTACAGCTTGTGCTTTACACAGACTTCCATGAGTTTCTCCTGAACTCCTTGTATCCATCTCTTTCCTTTTCATTGTCTTGTCAGCCCACTCAACCTTGGATTCTACGTCTGCCTAGTTCTTGATATTATTTTTGCAGAAATGATAAAACAAATGTCAAATAAATGTTTTTATCTTTCACTGTTGCTCACTAGGAATCAAAGTATTGACTACTGACTCATTCATATTGACTCTTCAAATATTCTTCCTACTTTCAATGCTAATTACTATTCACGCCATTCTTTTTCTAACCACATTCTATTTATTTATTATTTCTTTACTTATTTAGTCATTTTTTCTTCCTCTGTATGTCTCTTAACTGATGGCTGTTCTCACAAGACTACCATGCATTCTATTCTATTCTGTTCTGACATCTTTACCGGATTTAATTTTCAGTTCAATTTAAATTCCCATCTATATCTCTTAAATCCCAAATTAGTTTCTCCACTGTAGCATCCGAGAACCAGAAACTTCCTAAAGGGACACATGAGCCTTGTGTGAACATCTCCCACTCATCCTCTTCACCTTAACTCTTCCTCCTTTTGCATTTCCCAACATGACCAGTCAAGACTATAATGTCACAACCTGAATGATTCTGTTGAAATCCTGACACACAATCAATGACAGAAATATAATATTTCAAATGTTCCAGGTTATTATCCATTTATATCAGTTTATCACCCATATTGATACCCACCTCCCTGTCTTCAGCTTAGATCTCACTACAATGGCTTCTTCCAAGGTTTTGTTGCCACCCTACCTCCCCTCTTTAATCTTCCTGCCTCCCCACACTCATAGCCAGCTCTCAATGATGTAAATCTGATCACATTAATTTTCTACTTAAAGGTCTTCGGTGACTTACTTCAGTTCAGACTTTTCACCTAGGTCCCAACAGTCCTGGATGACCTAAGCTCTTATTGCACTGTACTGGCCACGGCCTCCAATGCTCCACTCTGCATCTGGTAGGTTACATACTGGTCACTTGTTTATCCCTGTAGACATTTATCATGTGGCTTTTGGCCTTTCCACATGTTGCTATGGAAATTCTGTGTTCCATTTTCCTCCTTTTGTTTAGCTAATATCTCTGTCCTTTAGATCAAAGTATATCATTTTCTGCAGAAAACCATCCTTAAACTTACTCTGCATACCAGGGTTGAAAGATGTACTCTCTTTTGTACTCTGAATTTTTGATAAGCAGTTGAAGGGATCTCAAAGGATGCCTACATCATAATCCCCATGAAGCCTAAATAAGTTTTTTTTACATGACAAAACTGACTTTGAAGATGTCCTGAGATTATGGACCTTGAGAAATCTAATTATCATGGGGGATCATAGTAAATTCAATGTAGTCCAATGGATCCTGAAATCTGAGAAGCTTTTCTGATTGAACAGACTGTCACAGGAAATATGACTGCAGAATGGTCCGAGAGATGCAATGCTTTGAAGGTGGAAGAGGGAGGGATGAGCCGAAAAATGAGGTCAAGCCTCTTCAAATCCTCCCAGAGCATCTAGGAAAGACTGTCTTCCTGCTACTGTCTACTTTTTCCCATGTCAAACTTCAAACATGTAAACTGTGAAATAGTATATCAATAAATCTGTATCATTTGAAGCCAGCAATTTTTTGATAACTTTTTATAATAGCAAAGAATACAACCATCCACAAACCAACTACCATACCATACTACATTGTTCTACAGTCATTTGTAATGGAGCTCATGACATCTCTTCTAGTTAACTTGGTCAAGTTGGGGTTCTCCTTATCTACTCTTTATGGTGTTTCCAAGACCCAGCACACATGAGTGATAAACAGAAAATGCTTACTGGATAATTTAGAAAGAGAAGGAGGAAGGAGAAGTATAGGGGTGCAAAAGAAAATGTTCATTTATAAGGCAAACAAAAGTCACTAGCAGAACAAATATGCTGTACAAATAGACATTTTCTCTGTATTTGTGATTTTCTTCTTAATTATAAGGCACCATTGTTTGAAGAAAGATTTAAGCAAGTGAGTAAATGCAGAAATGATTTGCCCAATATGAAACAAATTAATGACAGTTCTTTATCTTGATCACATTCTAATCAAAATCAGCATTAACCTTTACAACAGCTATACTATACTAAAAAAATCAATCCCTCGCACTAATCTAAAGATAATTTTCTCTTAGAGTGTGATTTATCCAATTATGTTGAACATGCATGTGTATGTGTGTGTGCATGTACACAAGTGTGCACTATGCACCCAGATACTTGAATTAGTAAATTGGATATTTCAATTTATTGCATAAATAATTAGTTTAATTGCCACTGAACCTAGAATTTGTTAAAATTTGATTTCATATAACACACAGAACACTCAGATAATGAATTAAAGACTCATTAAAATTTAAATAAGAAAGATAAACATCCTAGTTAGGCCCATATTGATTAGACTGGCATGAATTTGTATCTACATGCTTCTCTGATGTGTCTGTCTTACATGGTTTCAGTGGTATCTTTTGTGTTATCATTTGTGTTAGAGATTATTCAATTTGTTACTGAGTTACATGGGAGAAAAGTGTAACACAATAATTAATATCATAACAATAAAAATAAGCCTTAAGGAGTAGAAATTTTCACTTTGTTACTATGGTTTTACTTTGCTATCGTTTGTCAACATTGTGCCAGCTAGGTCATTTGGTGTTTTTACACAAGTAAGATATTATATGAAACTAATCATTGCATTATCATCTAGACCATTTAGCTACCTAAAGTAGTAGTAGTTAATATAATAGAAAATAAATTGTAAGCATCCTTTTAGTATGAAAAATGATTAGGTATGCTGAAAGCAATTTTTAACATTATTCAACATTTACTTTTATAAAAAGTTTTAAAATCAAATTCATTCATGTTTTGAAAATTTATAATATAAATGGATGGAGGGAGTTGTAAATGAATAATCATTCTTATTTTACAAATGCCAAATTTCATTAGCAAACTTTCAAGAGAAATAACAACAACAACAAAAAAAAAAAAACATGGTCACTAAAAACTTTTTTTTGCTAAAGAAAGTTGTTTATCTCAGAGATCCAGAGTTTCTACGATAAAAGCTTCTGATGCATTATGTATGGTACATAAAGGCAAAGTATCAGGAATTGGCCTCTGAACTTCAAGTTGTTCCTGTTATACACCTTTTATCCTATTGCTTATTTTGTGACATTTTAAAATCTTAATCATCTAATCAATGTTGTATATAATTACATCTGTGCAAAATGCTTTGTCCAGAAGAGAAAACCAGGTACAGTATCTCTCATTTGATGATTCTGTTGTGAATATGTTTCACTTTCACTGACAAATGCAATCCAAGTTTGCATGTAGGCATCCTGAAAGCTGCATTCCCGGTGATTAAGTGTAAACACTTGACTTAAGTAAAGATGTGATCAATGGCTGGAGAGATGGCTTAGCAGTTAAGGTGATTGCCTGCAAAGCAGAAGGACCCAAGTTCGATTCTCCAGTACCTACATAAAGCCAGATGCTCAGGTGCACATGTGTCAGGGTTCGTTTGCAGTGGCTGGAGGCCCTTGCGTGCCCATTCTCTCTCTGCCTCTCTCTCTCTCTCTATTTCTCTCTCTCTCTCTCATAAATAAATAAAATAATTTTAAACGGTGTGACCAAGCAAGCAACACATTTGAACAAAGTTGTTTGGAAGCTAAGAGTATTAGCCCTTGAATTGGTCATGAGGAAAAAAAAGTTATGTTTGTTTAATCCTCCAATGTCAACACCAATTAACTATCTCAATAATTATCCTGGCATTTTTCCTTTGGTTCTCCATTTGTTGAATTTAGTGTACTGTAGACACAAATACACATGCATCTCAGAGAAACAGTGATGTGTTATCTGGATAAATAGCAAGATGCTCCACTGTATCTGGTATTTATATGTTCTAAGCACAATTTGTTCCAGGACTTCAACTATGTTAATATTTGCTCTAATTTCCAATAATGTTTGGAGATGTACACAGAATGGACAGATTGTAATAAAACTCAATAGAAGAATATATGACTGTAACTTTACCACTTTACACTATTAAAGTAGAAAGGGTCAGGTTGTTCATAAGGAAATAGAAAAGACATAATGCCATTTGGATCTCATTTGGTGTTCTTCCCCAAGAAGTCACGGTTTCTCAGCTTGCTGAGTTCTCGAGCATGACAAAACACCAGACATTTTACCTTTAGCTATCATAATATGCACAAAATTCTCCCTTGTGATTAAAATGAATATTAAACTGCCTAGAAAATAAGTTCACTGTCATAAATCTTTCCTTCATCCATTTCACAAATATTAACCAGGTACATCTTAGGTGTCAGTCATGTCAGGTTTCCCAATTTGCACTGGGAATGGGGTTGGGGGAAATATTTAATGCAACTTTCTGTCTTGAAGCTTATATTCCGACAACAGCTTAGCTGAAACTAAAGAGCGCAGGCATACTGTACCTGTGAGCTGCCGTCGCCTACTTCGGGTTGCTTCACAGTTCTTGGAGCAGGGTGTGAAATTGGACCAAGGGGAGAAAGCACATTCTTCTCGGCAGAGCACGGTGCACTCCTGCACAAGGGGAGGGATGCCTTTTGTCTGCTTGAAGCATTCCATCATCTCTGCTGACTGGTTATCATCAGAGATACATGAGACAGCTAGAGAAAATAAAAACCCACAAATTCTTGTTATTTCTTTCAGTTGGTTGAGTGTTGAGTTCTCTGACAAGATAGTAGACGTCTCTAATGATTGAAAATTTGGTTTTCAATATGATTGTATATGGAGTTCAACACTGCTAACCTTATTGCTCCCTGGAAATTAAATTTTTATTGTTGCCATTAGAGGTATTTTAGTATTTAATTGGTTTCATTATTAATCCCAGCCCTGCATTGACAGGAACCAAAATAACTTCCAGTAATTTATTATATTTCCTGACTAAAAGAACCTGATCTCTACAGATGAAAAAAAAAAATAAATTGGGAACATACTCCAACAGACAGAGTGAGCTGAGGACAAAAAAGGGTAAAACTACTTTGAAAAATATTTAGACTTTTCATAAATTTAATTCTATTGGTTGGTTATATGACACTTTTGGACATAGTCCTATTTTCTCTTGACAGTGTCTTAAAAAGAATTTCTGCTGTCCATAAAAATTTTTCGCTTTATTAGTATTTAGGAACCAGCTAAAAATTTTAAATTGTGTTTTCAAGCACAGTCATAATCTAGCTAGATAATTCCCATTACAAATAGTAGTTGCAAGTCACTTCACAAAATTCTCTCATAAGCATTTTCAATTACTGTCTCCAGTCATATCATAAAACTATTAATAATTTGGAAGTAAAACATTTATGAAATTTCATTTAAATTTTTATTTCATTCTGTGGACTATTGCCGTGCATATTATTTGATTATGAATACTTGATTCTTTGGTGCATTTCTTATTCATCTTGATTAATTACGAGCTCTGCAAAGACCTTTGCATTCTCTAGATAAGTTTTATCAGACCTCAGTAGTATTGAAACTTTAAATTAGAAAATACTTCTCTCTAAGTGGTCTACATAATTCTGACCAACCCTGCCATTGCTGCCTTACTTGACATAGTGCGATTTGACACTTTATTTTCTTCTTTATTCATTTATTTATTTATTTATTTATTTATTTATTTATTTATTTATTTATTTATTTATTTATTTATTTAGGTTTTTCAAGGTAGGATCTCGCTCTAGCCAAGGCTGTCCTGGAATTCACTTTGTAGACTCAGGGTGGTCTCAAACTCATGGCGATCCTCCTACCTTTGTCTCCTAAGTGCTCAGATTAAAGGTGTGTGCCACCAAGCCGGGCTCTATTTTCATCTTTATAAGGTGGAGATTTCATTTCCTTAGGTACATATATCTAGAAGTAGGATTACTGAATTATATGGCATTTCTAAGTTGTTTAGAAAACGTCATACAATTTTCGTAATGGCTATCTCAATATACATACCAAGATATAGAATTCCCTTTTCTCTGATCATCCCCATCCCTATCAACATTTGTTATTTGATTCTTTGGCTATTATATTTCTTGTTTCTTTTCAAATATTTTATTGGCATATATTGATTATTCATAGACTGAGTCTCAAAAAGACATTTTCTTACAAATATGCAATATATCTTGACCATGCTTTCCTGCCCCACAGTCATTGTCCTCTCTCTTTCCTTCCTCTCCCACCTTATTAGTTCTCATGAAAGTAGAAACTTTCATGCCATATATGATTTTATGTATCTATATAAAAATCTATGGCCCACAAAGAAGAGTAAACATAAAATATTTGTCTTTCTGAGTCTGATTCAAAATGATATTCTCAAATTGTATTTATTTTTCTGCAAATATAAATTTGTTCTTTATGGAATATATATATATATAATTATGTTTTAATTTTATTAATGCACCATAGTACAAACTGAGGACAAGCATGGTAAGATCTTCAGCATTTTCCTTTTGCTCAGAATTGCTTAAGCTATCTTGAGTCTTTTTTGCTTCAATATGAACTTTAGTATTTTTTTCATTGTGGTGAAGACTGTCATTGTAATTTTGATGGGGATTGGAATAAATCTGTAGATGGCTTTTAGTACCATAGGATTTTTCCCAATATCAATTTTGCTGATCTATTAGCATAGGAGGTCTTTTCATCTAGCATATTCAATTTCTTTCATCTGTGTTTGCATATATTCAATGAAGTCTTTCACCATCTTGGCTTGGTTTATTTGTATACATTTATTTGTAGTATTTTATTTTTTGAGGCTATTATTAATGAGATTAGTTTCTTGGTTTCTTTCTCAGCCTGTTTATTATTGGCAGGTAGGCTTTATACTGATTCTTGTGTTTTGATTTTGTATCAGTTCTAAGAGTACTCTGACAGTCTGTAGAATTTCTTCCCTGTAGGATTGTATCATTATCACATAAGGATATTTTTACTTGTTTGTTTCTTATTTGTATTCCTTTTATTTCTCCCTCTTGTCTTTTTGCACTAGTTGGGACTTTAAGCACTATGCTGAATATGTGTGGAGAATGTGGATACTCTTGTCCCTTTCATTTTAGTGCAAATGCTTTGGGTTTTCCTTATTAATATAAAGTTCTCTAAAATTTATCGAATATGGCTTTTAATATGTTGAGATATGCTTCTAATAATCACATTTTTTCAGGACATTTAACATGAAGGGATGCTGGATTTTGTCAAAATCTTTTCTTCATCTACTGAGATGATCATGTGATTTGCCTTTGAGTCCATTTATGTGTTGAATTACATTTATTAGTTTGAATATGCTTAATCAAACTTGCATCTCTGGGATGAAGTCAACTTGATCATGGTGATTGATACTTTGAATATATTCGTGAAATCAGTTTGTAAGTACTTTACTGAGAATTTTTGTGCTTATGTCTTCGTCTATAATTGATTATGTTGTGTCTGCTGCTTTTTTTTAAATCAGGGAAATGTTGGGTTTGTAAAAAGAGCTTGGTAGCATTCATTCCCTTTCTGTTTTATGGAATAGTTGAGGATCATCACTGCTACTTCTTTAAAGGTTGGCTAGAATTTAGCAGTGAATACATCTAGGACTAGAATTGTCTTTTAGTTGGTAAATGTATTGGCTACTACTCAGTCTCATTGCTTGCTATAGAGTCTTTATGTTTTTAAGGTATAGTTTGTCCTCCTGACAAAAAATACAGATTAGGATCATTTTTATATATCATGTAAGAAGGGGTGGAGAGACCTCAGCACAGAATCAATGTTACTGAGAACATATAACATGTATTTGCAATACCGAGTAAGTATAAATAAAGGTTCCTTTAGTGACCCATTCTCATATTTTAAATTTCTTTCATTATTCAGAGTACAAGAGAGAGCAGATCTATCATAATATCACAAATCTCTTTTCAAAGCTGGTAAAAGCAAAAGCAATCTAATGCTTCAGAGCCAAGAAATTTGCTGACATGACAATGGATGTGCTCACAATACCCCCACTTTGCACATCTGCTCTGTAGCAGGTGTAACAAGTCATTCATTTCAATTATCATTATTATTTTGTTCTTTATCTACATCCTAGGAACAAAACTGATAGCACATCAAGACAACATCACCTGCATTTCTTTTGTTGAGAATATTAGAGCTATTAAAGAGAAATAAAGCAAAATACATTATCTTAAGTAGAATACAAGCAAATGTTATTTGAATTGCACATTTAGATGACTGGTTTGAAGTCAATTTAGAGAATTTTATCTGGTCTAGTTATTTTTTTCCAAGATGACACCATAGTAAATAACATGAAAAAATTTAAATACTTAAAAAACACTGCAGTCTAAAATATAATTCTCTAATTTATATAAATGAAGATTTCGTCAATGACACAAATTTATTGTATTTCTTTTCTATAATTTCTCTTGAATAAGTTTAGACTTGGAAGTCTATGTTAAATAAAATCTTAATACTTTGACATTTTATAAACCACTTGAAACATTAAAGAAAGCTGAGACCTTAAGAAAGATTAGCAAAGGAATCTTATGCAATTCTCATGTCGTACATTCAAATGGCAGGAGTGCAAATGCCAACCACAACCCGAGTCAGGGACTTAAATCAATTATTTACCAGTTTACTTTACTTGACTCATCTTTTAAATGATTATAGGACCATCCCAAGTAGTGAAAATTCTACATAGTATCATAATACACTATAGACTCAGTAAATACTACTAATTATTATCTTTTATATGTTTTTTAATACAAGCAAGCTGGTAGTTCTCTGAGAAAATTCAGACACACACACACACACACACACATTTTGCCCCCTGTTCCTCACTTGTTACCTTGTCATTTTTAATATCTGAAAGATGAAGTAGGAGAAAATTGTATCTTCACTGTTCCTGATGTTCCTGATTCATAGTCATCATGAATTAACCAATAGATGACATATGTGCTGAACTCATTCATAACATTAATAGGGCTGTGTCAAGCAAATTGGATATACTATTTTTGTACAAATTTGTTTGACAGTATTTTTAATGCAGATAGTCAATATCACTAAGGACCACAGAATGCATCCATTGCCCGGGGTCCATAGTTCTATTAATGGCAGTCCAAAGTGGGCAGCATTTAAGGAACCACAGGCTATGCAGTCACCAGGATTGACCACCGTAATCCCCCTGCCTTGGAAACCGCCTCTCCCACCACTTCCTCCCTATCCTCCCCCCTTCCTACTACACCTCCCCATCCTCCTCTGCCACCCCCACCACTTCCTTAACGACCACCTCCACCCCCACCACCCCTTCCACCTCCTTCTTGTCTCTTTTGGCAAGGAGGCATTTCAGGAGGTGGCGGTTCAATTTCATCAGGCTGGCCTCCTCTGTCAGGCACCCTTCTCATCAACACCTTACTAACGGCACATGTATCTTCTCCTGGCTGGGACCTGATGATCTTGGGCAGGAAGTAGATGTGCCAACTTAACTGCTTCTGCAACAAGGTGTAATGCTTGGGCTGATACAATCTTGCTATGTTATCCGTTTTTATCCTTGCTCTATCAGACCACCCAAAGGCCTGCACTGGCACATCTAACTGATTCATTAATATCTGCTTCATAGTCACAGGAAAGAGCATCTTTAATTCTTTCCATTTTTTCCACCTGTTCTGGATTTAAATCAGCTTTCAGCAATGGTTTTCCCACATGATTTTTCTGGAGTTTACAGAGAACATCCTTCACCTTTGATTCTACCTGGAGTAAGCATAAGCAGAGCGTTAGAAAAGCTTGCCTTGGGTACACCGAGGATATCAACATAGCTTCAACTTCATGATCAATTTCACTGTTTTTATCTAATTGAGAATCTTTATGTTTCTTGTTTTGCAGTATTTGTAAAGCTTGAAGTTCTGTACTTAAAAAAAAAGCAACTTCAGACAACCATCCTTCTTCAAACAGTCTTTAGCGTCTCCTGATGTGAGTGCTGCTTGTGGACAGGCCATTTCTTTCAAGAAACCACTGATCTCAGTTGAAGGCTTTCTAGGTCATCTCCGCCAGCTGAAGTGATGCTCTCCTCCAAGCGGCATAAAGACTTGATCTGAGCACCTAACCACAGGGCTCAGAAAATTCAAGTGAAGATAGCCTACCCTTTGCAGCCTTCGAAAGAGTCTCTTCTTCTAACAGTGGTCCCTTGTACCAGTAAAATTACAGAAAAAAGCTTATTTTTTATTAGTTGAACAATTTAATTTGTCCCTGGAGGTCAAATTCTTCAACTGTGATCAACCCCCCAGGGCCTCCTGGGTGTCAAGATTTTACTCCTCCATGTCCACTGGCAATGGGCCCTTCTTAGTCCCTCTCATTGCCCACCTGCCCATCCCCCTCTTTTATGAAAACATTTCTCTTAGACTCAACTCATCCAAGAAATGGGAATGATGACAATACCTATATCTAGTCACACACTGACTCAGAAGAAGTATCCAGCACAAAATAAAGCATATATTACATTAATTATATTATTACATGATCACTGAAAGCATGAGAAAATGGCCTTACTATGGAAACAACTACTAGAAATTGAATGTGAGGATTGTCAGGAAAGAGGAGCTACCACCTCCTCTCCTGGTTCTTGACTCATTAGTGAAACATGGATGCTGCCCAGGGACCAAGCTAGGGTGAGAAAAAATGGCAAGCTTCCCTATTGCCGGGGAAACTCACAGCCACCTGAGTTATGGCCCCTTTCCGTTTTGATCTTCAGAAACCATTGTGCCTAGCTAATGGCATGGTACTTGCTATAACTCTAAAATATTTATCACTAAAGGGGCAATAATCACAGTTGCCTCTCATCAAATGAACCTATTGCTCTCCTCTCTCTTGCTTTTTATCACTTGGGAAGAAATTCTAAATCTCATCCCTCTTGAACTCTCAGTGGGATGTGAGCCACCATTAAATTGCAATGCTTACCTCAGTAGTCTCTCCTGAAGATGACATGGTCTTTCTGGGGGTACTGCCACTTACAATCCAAATAATTAACCTATGTGCTCTACTTAGTGACTCTCTTCAGACCTTAATGGGGCCTTATATGCTATCATAGAAGAACACAAAGTCCTAGAAAAGCCAGAAACTGAAATGCAAGTTGG
Organism: Zapus hudsonius; assembly: GCA_004024765.1. Lineage (NCBI taxonomy): Eukaryota > Metazoa > Chordata > Mammalia > Rodentia > Dipodidae > Zapus > Zapus hudsonius. The sequence goes on from PVHP010033417.1 coordinate 16,388, forward strand.
GAATGACTTCTGAAAGCACTAGGATTCAAGAATTTTAAAAACACTGAATGGGGACCTTTGCGAGAAAAGTCAATATTCCTACCCAAAAGCACTGGCCCTGATTGTGGCTTTATTCCTCTCACACAAAGGTGGTCATATTCAGCAGAAACAAGTATCCTTTTATTCCCTGCTAAAGCTAAATCTGTGACAACTGTTATCTTTGAGCAAGATTTGGACTCATATGACAAAGGCTTTTTTCATTATAGTTATTTGGGCTTTACTACTGATCATAAGACACAAGAACGGTTAATGCCTTAGAATGAGAAGTATGCTTTTTAAATATTACTTTTTCTTCATCCATGATGGCTTAGGCATGAAACTTTGCTTAAATACTTGGCTCAATAGTATCTGATTATCTACCTTAAAAGATATTGTTAGACTTAATCCATCCAGTCATCAGCACTGTGGAGACCTCCTACCAATACACAGGTACAAGAACAATTACAGAAGTATTGTGTGCACAAGTGTACTCATGTACATATGTGTGCACATATGCACGTGGATACCCACAATCCATTCTGTGAGGCCACAGTAATGGTAGTGATAGGAAACTCGAGAGATACTGGTACAACATTTAGGTTTCACTAATTGGTAAGAACCCAAAGGAGAGCTTGGATTAATGAGAAAAGTAAGTACTCCAATCTTGAATGAAAGGCCACATATTGTGCAGACATGACAAAAAAATAAACATATCTGAGAATTTAGGTATCAGACAGCTGCTATTATTTGAACTCAGAGCCCTGAGTTGGTTATATCATAACAAATCACTTGCAGGCTACAATACAAGATTTGTCTTTTGATGCTTTCAAGCATTTAAATTATTACAGTGTACTAATGAGAAAGGATTTTTCCATCAAGAAAGAGAGAGGCATTTCATTTCCTTCTGACCCTTCCTGTTATTTAATTTCTACCTGGATTGAATTGTAAAGACAGGTGGACAATTCATTCTTATTTACATTCTATCTATACAACTTTGAAGATTATTGAATTTTCTAGGGGAAAATGATGCTCCCACATAAAATTATTGAAAATAGATCTATAGGATTCTCATTATTAGACACTGCTTGAAATGTAGCTATCTTTAGCTCTGAGCAGAAAGCTCTGAGTGGCTATAGGGACAGTGGGCTTCCTTGTTAGTTATGAAAGAGAAGTGAGTGAGCCTGGCAAACAGATGTGGTAAAGTGACCAACAACCTATGATATCAGCTGCTTTCCTGTTACTTGATTCATTTTTCTACCTGACAAGGAAGTAGGCTCAAGAGCAAAATAATCTGAGAATTTCACAAGAATGCAAAGCAAAGATTTATATGAAGTCCCAATGTGTCTCATAGTTTTTAAAATGGGAAGTCGGGCATCCATTTCAGGCTTAAATGATTATTAAAATGATCATCATTTAAGCCTAACTGATGGCATTATTGACAATCACTAAAAAGCTTCTCTTTATTTTTTTTCTTTAAATATATATATATATATATATATATATATATATATATATATATATATATATATATATATATACACATAACAAATCTTGTGAAGGTGTCCCCGTTTCCCTCCTCTCTGTCTCCTACCCACTGGCTTCTTCAGTGCACATACTGGATCTGTCCATATACTAGGGGGTTATGAACTGCACCAGAGGTAGCCAGTTTTTCTATTTTTCTTCTCCCTTTGCTGCTCTTTCTACTCCCTAACGCATTTCAAATCTGATAACCAGACATACTGTGATGAGTTTTTATTCTTTTCAGTTATATTATGAAAAGGACAGAGACTACTGGCTTTATTGTAAGAAACGACAATATTCTACCATGAAAACAAAACAAGGGAGGAGCCTGATACTTCAGAACTTCAGATCTATCCAAGCTCATCATCTTAACCAAGGACATCCAAATTACATTCCTCAGGTTGTTTCTAACCAGAGTTCGACTCTAATCATTGAAAAGTATGGTAGAATGAATTTACTTCAAGAGGTTATGATTTCCTGAAAATCAGTGTGATGTGCTAGAAAACAAGGAGAGCTTTATCTACGAGGGTCACTTTCTTGCACAAGTGAGGTAGAAGGTGAGAGTTCAATTTGCATGCAGACACAGAGTGGGTGGGCAGCAACGACTCTGGTCAACAACCCTTCCCGCCTGTGTCAGCACTAGAGGCCAGCCAGCATGAATAAAGAAACACAGAAACTAGAATCACAGCAGTAGGGACTACTTAGGCAACCAGTAGTTAGGAGAGACTATCATAAACTATGTATGAATGTACTATGTAGGAATGGTGAGTAGGAAGTGTCCAGTGAAAACAGCCTGGGCAGGGCAAAGGCTTGAACACGACTGTTGTGCTCTGTGCCTGGTGTAACTTCAGTAGACCCCTCACGTCTCTGCAGATAAATCTTACAATGCTGCTAGTTATTTAATGACCATGCCCAGCTGGCTTTACCTGTGAGAACCAAGGTTAGAACACAGGAATACTTCACAAACACAAGTTCAAGAGTTAAAAGCTATAATTGAAATGCAAAAATGTGTAATAAATTGGTTCTATCTTCTCACCTTAAAGCATAAGTCTTAAAAATGACTGGCTAACTCAAAACATGTGGTTTTATATATAAGGAATTCCTTGTGATGTTTTAAATTATAATTTGTGTCCATGATGCATTAACCCTATAAAGTGAGTAGATAAAAAGAACAGAAATTTATCTATCATTAGTCAGAAATCCAAAATCAGTTTTAGCCAAGATAGAGCAAGGCTACTTCCTCCTGCAGCCCCAATGAAGAATCTGTGATTTCACTCTTACTGTATTCCAGAGGCTGCCTATATGTCCTTCCCTCACAGCCCTTCCTTCAGCTCAATATCCAGCAATGCAAAATCACGTCTGGATCCATCAGCTCCTGTGGTCCATCACTTCCTGCCTCCTTCTCATAAGAGCCATTGTGATCACACAGGACCTGTCTGGAAAATCTAGCATAATCTCAGCTCAATAGTCTTAATTCACATCTACAAAATCCCCCTCATCCAAGAAGCTACATATTCCCAGGTTCTCAGGATTAGGAGTTGTACATAAGAGTGGGCAATCTTCAGCCAATCACACAGGGTATTTTCTCACCCAAACAAACAAGTACAAGCACATCACCTTCTCACAACAATAGAAAAAAAGGCAAATTTGACACCAGTTTATGGTAACTTCTCCATTTCCTGCATGCACA
>PVHP010033418.1:0-19703 GCA_004024765.1 Zapus hudsonius
TGTATGACCCATGGCAGAAGGAAGAGACAAGGTCATAAGAAACCCACCAAAGTGTTCTCAGGAGCAGGTGTAGACGAGGTGACTAATCTAGATGATTCAGGAGTCAAAAGAGAGTGTCATCTTTTTGTCGGGCTGCATCCCCACGTGGTTGCACGTCTGTGGCTAGTGGTCACAGGCCTGACAACAAGCACAGTCAGGATCACTGCCCGACTGCTTCCCCATGAATGATGACCAGAAAGTTCACGAGTCCTCATGCTGCATCAGCCAGGGACTTCACACTCCCTCTCTCAACCCCTATTTCTTTATAGTAAGTAAGTTTCCCCTCAATAACCTCCTCACCCAAACATCTAATCAGCCGCCAAGCTTTGGCTGATTGGACCACTTCACACGCTTCCTTTCTCTTAATTGAGAAACAGCGACTTCTCATTGCTGGAGGGGCTCGGAGAGTCTTTACTGATGCAAGGCTCCTGGTTTTCTGGGATAAAACCACCAAGGCCCAGAGAGGGGAAATGGCTTCCTTTTCATCACCCAGCTCTGTGTGGGGGGGGGGGATTCTCAGGTCTTTCTGGAATCTGGGCCCCGCCCCACTCAGGGGTCTCAGTAGCTCACACCCATCTCCTGCTGTCTCTTCAATACCAGCACTCCGGGGTCTGTGCCATCGTGCAGCCTTGGCCCAGCTAGGAGGACTTCCCAAAGAGAAAAAGCACACTATCCATGTCACCCCTCTCTGAGTGCTGAGAAGGGGTTAATCACCCTAGAAGGAGCCTGCAGACCCTCTGGGGTATCACTGCTGTCTGGTCAGCACATGGCTCAGCCTCAGTCGCAACTGGAAAAGAAAGCCAGGCTTGGCTGCGTTTCCATTCCAGTGTGGGCTGTACTGCTTTGAGGGCAACCGCACGTGTGTCTTTTCTATGCCCTCGTTGACTGGGGTTTCTCTTTCTTTGGGAAAGAAAGAAACACATGCAGGAAAAAGGAAAGAAGGTGAAGAAAGGAAGGAAGAGGAGGGAAGGAAGGAAAGAAGGAAGGAAGAGGGAGAAAAGAAGGAGGGAAGGAAGGAAGGAAAGAAGGAAGGGAGGGAGGAAGAAAGGAAGGTGGGAGACCGACAGACAGATTTCTCAGCCAACTGTAGAGTCTCTATCCATCCTTCAAGGCTTCTTAGAAACTCAACGCGGCTCTGGGAGTTCCCTGAAGCTAGTTTCTGCAGCTGTAGACATGGTTAGCCTTTTTCTCTACAGCCTGCAACTAAGCCCCCCACCCCCATGCCAGAGGAGGAGTCACCCTTACTCTCAGGATGAGGAAGCCTAGGCTTGGGGACATTGCCTGAAGTGCCTGAGGCCCCTTGTTGGCAGCAGTAGAGCCTGGGTCTAGATAGCTTCACCCTCACCCTGGTGCCCTCCTGACCCTGGGGGAGGAATACTTTGATCTAGGCACCAGAGCAATGACTCACAGCCTTCTTCACACTTCACTTGTATTGGCATGATGCTATTTGCCTACCAACCCTGTGGGGAGTTTTACTCAAACCAGTCAATACCCAAGCTATTTTCTTAGTCTGCTCTTATGCTTTCTGTGGGTTCTCTGACTTCTCAGGCTGAGAGATAGACTGTATTAATGGCTGTCATTTAGCAGTAGTAGACGTCGAGATCCTGGGAGGTCACACAACAAGCCAAGATCAGGGACTTGAGTTCTGGTCTCTTGTCTCTAACTGGAATGCTTTGCTTCCTGTCTGTTATAGACAGCTTCACGTTTGCTGGGGTGAACATCCAAAACAGACAGAGTTTGTAGGAGGAAGGGATTTATTTCAAGCTTAAAGATGGGGAGAGGGAGTTCCATCAATGTCAGAAGCAGCTGCTTCCTTACATCCAAGCAGAAAGAGACCACCAGACAAGCAGCAAACTCCAAAAGCAGCAAGCACCAAATGGGCAGCAGGCAGCAGGGCCTCTGCCAGAGCTCAGACTGCTCCAAATACCTGTGGGCTGGACCCCAGGATCCACCCCCAGTGTCACCTCCTCCAGCCAGGCCATTAGAGAGCCAAGCTGTAATAAAACAGCTGAGTCTGAGTCTATAGGGGACATCTATTCAAACTACCACACTGTCATAAGCTCTTTCTCCCTGGAAACCTATTAAACCTGACCTCCCCCTTCCCCCCCATCCCAAGAAGTATTGGATGTGTGGAGTACTCCTCTCCAGGTCAGTCTGTGGGATGGCCCCTCTGGCCTTGGGGTGAAAAGAGAGCACATTAGACTAGTCATTAGGACACATGGGTTCCGCTAGTGGCTGTCATGCTTCTGGCATTTGATGTCACAAGTACTGAAGTAGATCAGGAAGGGGAGTTAGAGCTCTCCCTGTGGAGTCTCATCCCTCAGATGAGACACTGAGCTCAGAGAAGACAGAAGTGACACTCAAGTCACACTGTGACATCTGAAACCAGAAAATGCTTCCTGGGCTGCAGGGTGTAGTATGAGGAGCCATTTGCCTTTTCCTGAGTCTATATAGATGGAAGAATGAGAATGCGGGTAGATGCCAGCTTGTTGGAGAAAGCATTTGCAATGCTCAGTATTGTCTGAATTACAGCAGTTGCCTTGAGAAGTCCCGAGTTCCCTGTGGTAAGTGGTTGCCAACCAAAGGGGTATGGGGAGGGATCAGATTGTAGGGGACACTCAGTGGCTTCAGGGTCTAAAGCCAAAGAGCCCATGAACTGAGGCTCCTCCCTCCCATGGGGAGAGTGGGTGAGCAGGAAGGGGAGGGGAGTGGCTTGAGAAAATGACCCAAAAGATCTCTTTATTGGCTATCAATGAAAGATTTTGTGGGGTGTTTCTGAAATGAAGGTCTGGGCCTCTTAATCTACCCTTTGCCCCCGAGGGAGTATCTGGTTAGATGAAAGGCCCCTGACTTGAGCCCAGGAAATGGGTGGTGATTGTCCCAGACCCTTGTCTGGAACTGATGGTGTACATGAAAGGACAGGAAATGGCCCTGTGGCTCAATTCTGGGCAGTGGCCTGATCATCTCCAAAGACCAGAGGCTCTAGAACTCTGTCTCTGGGGACCTTGAAGGGCGGATCCAGCTGATCTGTTGGAGGAAGTGGATAGATTTAGATCCTCTGGCTGGTCTTGCATCTCCCTAGCTGGGTCTGTGAGTGCATGGCCTGGCATTTCTGATGAGTTTCTGCATCCATGGGACGGAGGACTGGACAGGGACTCTGCCCACAAACCATCATGTGCCGTCCCTGTGAGCCTGTGCGTGATGCTTCTGAGCTAAAGCTGGGGAGGAAGTGGTTTGAATCCCACATCTTGATTTACTGGGTGGGGTAGTCACCCTTCACAGTTGCTACTTCAGCCTGGGGGCCATCCCAGACTGGATGTGGTTTCCTGTGTGTGTGTATATATACATCTGCATGTCTTAGTTACCTGCTTATCTTTTTTTTACATGTGTATATGTGTGTGGTGTGCATGCTTATGTATATGTATGTTCCTATGTGTGGGGCTCATGTGTGTAGGTATGCATGCACGCATGTGTTCATGTGTGTATGGAGGCCAGAGGCCAACATTGAGTATCTTCCTGTCACTCTCTGTCTTATTTTAAAAATTATTTATTTATTTGCATGTACCAAACGCTTGCATCACTTTTTTTTTTTTTGGTTTTTCGAGGTAGGGTCTCACTCTAGTCCAGGCTGACCTGGAATTCACTATGTAGTCTCAGGGTGGCCTTGAACTCATGGTGATCCTCCTACCTCTGCCTCCCGAGTGCTGGGATTAAAGGCGTTACATCGGCTTACATGAGTGCCTTGAGAACTGAACCCAGGCCTGCAGCCTTTGCCAGCAAGCGCCTTTGATCACTGAGTCATTTGAGACAGAATCTCTCATTGAACATGGGGCTCACTGTTTAGGCCAGACTAGCCAGCTGTACCAGGTAGCCTTCTGTCTCTGCCTCCAAAGGGTTGAGGCTACAGGCACATACCACCATGCCTGGTTTTCATGTGGGTACAGAGGATCCGAACTCATATCCTTACACTGGTGTGGCAGCTGAGCCATCTTCCCAGCCCAGTTAGCTGCTTTTCATTGGCCCCAAGGCTTCCTCCTCTTTAAGGAGCTCAGGACTCTTCTAGACCTGACCAATCGTGCTGGGGTCCAACCAGACATGGATGTACCCAGGCAGACCAGACCCCAGTGAGTTAGGGAAGAGCATCTCTCATGCAGGTGGCAGTGGGATGGAGGTATTGCCCTTGTAAGTGACAGAAAACGAAACATCATGACATAATTAGATTTCACTTTTTCCCACAGATCTTAAACCTCTGAAGTCTGAAGTTACCTCTATTTTAGAATGTGGGATAGGTCCATGCCTGGGTGGATGGCACATAGGCTGGTTATTTTCTCTAACTACCTCTGTGTCTGCTCAGAGATGCCCAGAGAGGTTTGCAACTCACTGAGAATTGTCGCTTCCAAAGAAGATGACTCTTTAGGAAGAGAGTCATTCCACCAATCCCATCTTTGCTCATAGTCCCCACTTGGCTGGGCCTCAGTTTCCCAGTTCTGTCTGGGGCCAATCTTTCCTTCCAAGGTTCAATGTGCCAGGGTGGGATGGTGCAGTGAACAAGCTTGGTGGAAGCCAGCCCAGTCTGCTCTGGTTGATGTTGGCTGGCATGAATGCCATACTGACAAGGGAGTGTGCTGTCCATGTTGTGACCCAGAGATGAACAACCCCCTTCTCAATACCTCAAGGAGCCCATGATCCATTCTTATTTCTGAGAACGAACTTAAACTCTATGTCACTTTGGTGCCAATTTGGACCTGGACACACAATTTGCTCCCCTGAGAGCTTCTGGGAGTGAGTTCTTAGCATCTTTGGTTACCCATCCCTTGCCTTCACCTCATAGGAATGAAAGTGGGAGAGGCTCCATTCCCACCTCACCTTGAGGTCACCCATGATGGTTAAGTTTTGTGGTCAACTTGACCTTTTAAGTAATCTTGGGTGGATCTCTGATGTTCACAGGAAGGCAGCCCTTTCAGTAGGGGCCACGATGTAAGGAAGCTCAGGGAAGCTAAAAACAATCCATAGATGAAGAAGCCAAAGGCCAGTTGAAAGGTTCTGGAAACTGATGCTTGAGATCCCACAGGCCATGCTGAGATGTTGGACCTCACTCACTCTACCCCCAACATGCAATGCACTTCCCATCCTGATTGCCCACCACAGGGCATTTCCCATGTTAATAATTCCAGGCAATCCAGGGCTTATTTTCCACCCTGTACCTGGGGCTTGCTCTCTCCCCTGTACTGTCCCAAGCTCTCCTCTCCAGCAGCCCGGATCTTTAAGGCAAGGCCAGCCTGCCCTGAAGTCCCCACATGTCCACAGGTTTTCTCTGTTCCCCTTCCATGTGTCCCCTCCCGCCTTTGCCTCCCTAAGGGTACAGGGGGTCCATATTCAATAACCACCGCTTGTGGTTCCCTCGTAACAATCCTTCAGATCTTGGAAGCCGGCCCTGGAGCCCTGCATTATGTATAGATTGAATTTTCACACACCAGGCTGCCTAGCAGATGGGGAACCCAGACCAGCCTCCAACATTTAGCTGAGTGTTAAGACGTGGGAAACGAGGTGGCTTTGAAGCAGCTCCTGCTGCTGCCAGCACTCAACCTTAGAGGATTTTCATAAAGGGAAAAAAAATCGAAACTAAAAAAGAAATTTTTTTAAACCCAACAACAGCAAAACACACACACACACACACACACACACCCAACAAAACCACAGTTTTCCTTGCTCCCTCAAACCAGATGGCAGATGGTATGGAACCAATAAAACACAGATTCAAACGTTTGTTTATTTAACATTGAGTGTAATATGGCTTTGTGGTTCTTTGCAGAAACACCAACCTTCCAACCAAAGAAATGAGGGGTTTGAGTCAAAGCTGAGGGCAGCCTATGGAGGCCCTGTGCCTGGGGGGCCCATGTGCACAGGGCCAGGGACAAAGGAGTTTCCAGCGAAAGGACTCCTGGCCATTTACCTCTGGGGTTGGGCACCCAGGGGGTCTTCCTTAGGAGTGCCCACTGACATTCCCAGTCAGCTGCTGGCCTTTTTAAAGGCAGAGAGCTGCATGAGGAATGTTTCTGCGTCATTTCTGAAACAGCTGTGGAAGATGTTGTTCTGGGCAGACAAAGCCAAAGACCATGAGAAAAGTCTGTGTGTTGATGCTTTGGCCTTGGGATATCAGAGAATGAGAGCTTTAGGATGCCATGTGGTCTGACTTCTTGCTAAGATTGACTAGCTATATGAGGACAGTTTGTCTAGAAAGCATGACTTCTACCCCCAGAATCCATGTAAAAAAGATGTCAGGTATTGTCGGGCATACTTGTAATCCCAGTACTGGAGAGGCAGAAACAAGCAGATCCCTGAAGCTCATTGGCCAGTCTAGTCTACCTGGTGAATTCCAGGCAGTGAGAGACTCTATCTTCAAAGGGAACAACACCTAGGGTTGTCCACTGGCTTCCACACACACACATGCACACAATACACAAACATGTACCTATACATGCACACATGTGTGCACACACAGATAGCTGTCGGAATTTCTTAAATCTTCAAGTTACAAGTGGCAGCAAGCCAACCCAAACTAGTTAAAGGAGAAAGATAATTTACCAAGCCAAGTGAGTGGAGATGGTTCCAGAGGCGCCTGGATTCATTACTGAAGGGTCCCCCCTTCTAGATCTCAGACATTCTTCACAGTGCAGCCACCACAGGCCCAGATTTCTTCCCATACTCACACCCTGTTGCAGTCAGCATTCTAGTTGCTATGCAGAAAGAACCCAAACAAAAGCGGCTTGTGGAGGAATGGGTTTATCTGGCTTAAGGACTCGAGGGGAGACTCCATGATGGCAGGGAAAATGATGGCACGAGCAGACGGGTGGACATCAGCTCTCCCACAGCACTGGAAATAGTGGCAGGAAGGTGTGCCAAATACTGGCAAGGGGAAGCTGGCTTATAACCCCCATAAGCATGCCCCCAACAACACAGCTCCAGCGAGGTTGTAAAGCCCAAACTGCCATCAGCTGGGGATCGATCGTTCCAAACACATTCATTTGTTTGTGAGGACACCTGGATCAAACCATGATGCAGCCTAAAATAATAATTCAGCCATGCTAACAGAAAAGGAATTTTTCCAGCAGCAAGGTCACCAGGCATGCGGCTGGTTCTGCTTGGCACTTATGTTCATATTTGAAACATCATAGTGGCCAGAGGCTTGGGATAGTCTGACTTACAGTCTTGGGCCTTGTGACCAAAGTAGAAAAGGAACTCCATTTTCACTACTCTAAACACATGGAGCTGGCTGGAGAGATGGCTCAGTGGTTAAGGCACTTGTCTCCAGTGCCTAAGGCCCTGGGTTCAGTTCCCCAGGACCCACATGGGCCAGACCCACAAGGTGGTGGCCCTGGTTCTCTCTCTCTCTCTCTCTCTCTCTCTCTCTCTCTCTCTCTCTCTCTCTGTATCTCTCTGCTTGAAAATGAATAAATAAAAAAAAAAATAAACACATGGAGCCTGGACCCTCTAAAGAAACAGAAGAAGAAGAAATGTACAAAAACAGATAACTGCCTCAAACTGGAATTCTAGTATCACTTTATATCTCTCTTCCCAGTTCATTCATTTTTAAAGTTTTTAACTGATGATATATAGATATATAGATATATAGATATATAGATATATAGATATATAGATATATAGATATATAGATATATAGATATATAGATATATAGATATATAGATAGATAGATAGATGATAGATAGACAGACAGACAGACAGATAGGCAGATAGACAGATAGACATAATGTATTGTGATCATAATTCCCTCTCAGTACCTTCTCTTCCCCCCTTCCGTCTCCCTTCTACTGTCCCTTCTTTCCAATGAGTCTCTCTTCTACTTTGATGTCTTTTTTCTTGGTGTATTTGTGTGACTCACTGAGTTTAATTAGGCTTGCTTGCATGAGCATGGGTGGGAATGATTAATCAGAACACTTCAACTTCCCGGTGGACGCACCACTGCAGAAAATGTCCTCTGCTCCCCCAGCAACCATTAACCGCCCATACTTCCTCTGGGAGGGGTGGGGATCTCACATCCTCGACCACCATCCATGATGGAATGTCGATGGACCCAATATTGTGCAGGTTATGACAGTCACTGGGACACTATGAGGTCCTAAAAACAAATGGCCATGTATACTCATATCTTTTTTTGAAAAACAAAAACATGTTATTGGATATCTACGTCTTTCCTGGTAAGTGATTCTAGATGTTATTACACATAGGAGTAGTCTATTCTGTAAGAATGAACATATATGTGAAAAGCCAAAAAGACTCTTGAATGTTCTGCGAAGTTCAATGTTCACGAATTCCAGGGCTATGGTATTTATTCTGTTCCCAGTCCTTGGAGTTTTAGAGGAAGTTTGACCCAAGGCCACCTTGCCCAAAGCCTCTGCAGAGGCTGGAACCCAAAGTCCTGACATCAGGCTGGGGCTTTCCCCATCCCATGTATGACTGAGGCCTCTCTACCTTAGCCTCTCCCTGGGGAGAGGGGGGACCCCGATTCTACTCTCCATACTCATGTTCTGGACTCTGGGTGACAAGGAAGAGTTTCTTGCCAATGAACTAACTCATCAGTGTGGAACTGGATTCCTTAAGATGAGTTGCACCTTCCAGATCCAAAGCATGTGTGTTTGTGTGCACCGTGCATGCACATACATGTGGGAGAAATAGACACATGTGCTCAAATGTGAGCATACATAGAGAGGCCGGAGGACAACCTCAAGTATCATTCCTTCAGCATGGTCCACCTGGTTTGGGAAAGGGTCTCTTATTGGCCTGGAATTCACCAAGGAGACTCGCCCGGCTGACCAGTGAGACGTGGGGATCCTCCTGTCTCTGCCTCCTCTGTGCTGGGATTACAGGGGTGCACCACCGCGCCCAGGCCTTTATGCTTGCAAAGCAAGCACTTTACCAACTGAGCTAAACTCCCAGCAGCTCCACATGGAGCTTCCTGTAAAGTATAATCATGAAGTTGACACTCTACCACCTATGTACCATACATGTCCTGTCTTCTTTACGGTATTTTCTTGGGTTGACACATCAATGTTCTGGGTGGGGAGAGGATTATTAGGAGAGGTGATTATGATTAAGGTCTTGCTTCATGATCTCTCATATACCTATACCCATATGATAGGAAGTGCCGGCTCCATGCCAGACAGTATGTGGGCTTCCACACACAGGCCATTGTGGGGTGTGAGCCATGGGCAATAAGTGCCCTACAGAGAGGTAATGAAGAAATAAAAGCTTTATTTCTTAAGGGTAGGGGTGGGTGGGTGGGTGGGTGAGTCACACTGTATGGAGCCTCTCCTCTCTGCCTGGGAGGGAAAATGGTCAGAGCTGGTTTCCCAAGTGAATCAGTACTAGCACTGCCTTAATGGATGAACAGGAAGTTGACAGGAAGACCTGCCCCCCCCCCAAAAAAAGGTTGTCAGAAGGCCATCATTATGGATGCAGAAGATCAGGGTGTGTTTGCAGAGTTACGGGAACTCAGTGTGCCTGGAACAACAGCTCTGGGGTGATGGGGGCTTCTGAGCCAGCTTTGGGCGAGTGTCATCTCTCTGGAATCATCGAGAGCCTCCAGGAGGCTTAAGGAGAGAAACCGAGGTTCACATGATGAACGTGGGCTTCAAGGAGCAGAAAGGAGGCTGTGGGGATGAGAAAAACCTTGCCTATCTTCACTAAGGGGTCTAGAGTTTCCCTCGATGTCCCCTAAAATGCCCCTGGGGAAGGCAGACCTTCCCGAAGTGGTTTCAGGCAGCTGGGCTGTCAGAATGATGAGTTCTGTAGCCCAGCAGCTGGAAGCAAGAAGAAAAAAGTCCCAACCAGCCCGTTCCACCGCCCTTGACCCCGAGTAGAGCTCTAAGTGCCAAGTCTGTCATCTATTAATCTGGAGAAGTTGACAAAAGGGACTTTGATCAGGGGTTGTTTTTCCCCCTTCTTAAGTTTCCCGATGACACATAATAGCCCATTTCAGCCACAGCCCGGAAGCGCAGCCATCACTCTCTGCTTGCTGCGACCCCAGTGCCCCCCTTCCCTGTGGCTTTCTCCCTGCCCGGGTATTAATTGGCCTGTAAATGGTTACATGTGTTTCTTTATATGTCAGTTGGGGTCTGTTATTTGAACTTTACAGCTATTTGGGAACACAGAAGTGATGCACTGGGCCCAAGCTGGGGAAGGAATCTTCCAGAATATGTCACGTTTGCTCCTACCTCCTGGCTTTTTCTTCTTTCCCTGAGGTCTTGGTGCTGTTCAAACTCGCCCCCACTCCCACCCCATCTTGATCCTCTGAGTCAGGCCCACATTAACTTTACAGCTCATCTCTCACAACAATAGAAGTTCGTGGCTAGCAGAGACCTTAGGGAGCCCCAAACTGTAGCTTTGCTTTGTGTGTGTGCGCACGTGTGCAGATGAGCTCACCCTGTGTTTGTGTGCAGAGCTCAGTGGAGGATGTCGGATACCCACCTCTGTCACTCTCCTACCTCACTTCCATGAGACAGACTCTTGTGGAACCTGGAACTCCTGTTTTTCAGTTAGACTACCTGGCCAGGAAGCCCCAGCCATCCTCCTATCTCTGGCTCCCTTAGCTGTGGGGGTCACAGACCTGCACGGCCATCCCTGGCTTTTTATACAGGTGGTATTGGGGATTGAACTCGGGTCTTCAAGCTTGTGCAACAAACTCTCTTGTGCAACAAACCCACTGAGCCATCTACCCAGGTCCACTTCGTGTTTTTTTAAGTCCAGAAATTGAAGCCCCAAGGGGAGGTAATTTTTTTTAACATGAAAACACCATTTGTTGAGGGTCTATTCTGTGCAGATTTCTTGCATATGTTCTCTTATGTCTCTCAAAACACCTCTCAGAGTTAAGAGTCACACTAGCATCATTGGGTGGGGAAACAGACACCCAGAGTCTAGACAGAGAGGCTGCTAGGGCCAGTGCGTTCACCTTCTCTGCGCTTCAGATCGACCTTGGGACTAGTGTGAATACTTCCTTTAAGATTTGTTATGAGGACTTAACTCAGTTAATGTTGCTGGTGCTTTGCACAGCATCTGGCACACAGGCCACAATTATGACATGTCAGCCGCTGCTGCCCTGAAAGGAGGTATAGCTCAGTGGCTTAGGACATTATTTCTGGAAGCAGATGCTCTTGGTTTGAATCTCAGCTACACTAGTTACTATTTTATTTGTTTTTTATTCATGTATGAGAGATGAGAGGATAGACACACACACACACATACACACACATACACACACACACAGAGAGAGAGAGAGAGAGAGAGAGAGAGAGAGAGAGAGAGAGAGAGAGAGAGAGAGAATGGGCACATCCAGCCACTGCAAACGAGCTACATACAGACAAATGCATGAACTTGAGAAATGGGAACTTGAGCGAGTTGTTTATTATCTCAGGGATGGGTCTAGAAAGTGATCTACAAAATGGGGATGTACCTGACCATTTAACCTTTCTGTAAAACGGCTAGTAATTTTCATGATCACTTTGCAGTGAGCTTCATTGACCGACACCAACAAGTCCCATCCAACCCTTAACTTTAGTTTCACTAGGAACATTCTCCAAAAGATGGCACAGCACATCACCAGAGATGAGAAGACGCTGCCTACAAGGGAAATAGAAGATTCAACAAAGAATGGGAGAATAAAATGAGAATAATCCAAAACCCCTGAAAATGAAAAAAAAAATCAGTTTTTTCCCTTGGGGCAGAGGGTTAACAATTGAATTGTATGCATGCTAGGCAAGCTCACTACCCCTAATCTATACTCACCAATCTAATTTTTTCAAATACCATAATGTTTAGAGTTAGGTGTGGTGGCATATGTAATCCTAGAAGTGGAGGCAGGTCCCCCACCCCTCCCCCGCCACATAAGGAGTTCAGAGCCAGCTGGACTACCTGAGACTCTGACAAATATATATATATATATATATATATATATATATATATATATATATATATATATGAAGATATGGTTAAGGTGCTTGCCTGTAAAACCTGAGGGCCTGAGCTCGATTCTCCAGGACCCACACAAAGCCAGATACATACATGGTGCATGTGTCTGGAGTTCATTTGCAGTGGCTGAAGGCCCTGATATGCCCATTCTCTCTCTCTCTCTCTCTCTCTCTCTCTCTCTCTCTCTCTCTCTCTCTCCTCTCTCTGTCTATATAAGCCTCTCTCATACATGAATAAAAATAAATAAAATATTTAATTTAAAATAGCAGTATTTGGGACATGCATTCATTCACTCAGAGAGTAAAATCAAAATAAATAGATTGAAATCAGGAAAGAAAGGTCAAAAAGACATCAGATCATGCATCTAGGCTACTTAGCATCCAAACAGCAAAAAGTTCCAGAAAGAACATTGGAGACACAGGGAAGCAATATTTTGGAACTATTGCAACAATAAAATTCCCAGAACTGAAACCACAGGTTTACTTGTCTCGATCCGCCACACGGTCAACATAGCAAATGACAAAGAAACCCACATCAAGGCCATCTGTTGTGAAATTTCAGAATGCCACAGATGCAGAGAAGATATTGAAAGCTTCCAGAAAGGAAGAATAGAAAAGCAAATAATCACGTGAACAGATTAGAATCCAGGATGACCCTGGCTTTCTCAACAACAGACAACTCTGCAAACCGGTTTAGACTAGAATTCTATACCCAGCCAAACTACTCATTGAGGGTAGGACTCCTCCAAGGTGCCTATGAGAAGGAGAAGCAGAGAAGGAACAGATCTCAAGTTCTAAAGGAAAAATAGTTTGTGTTATAGAATTTATACCCAGACAAATAACCATTCTGTATGGGGTGCTAAAGATGTCTTAAAAATTCAAATCAAAGGGGCTGGAGAGATGGTTGAGCAGTTAAGGCATTTGCCTCCAGTACCTAAGGCCCCCGGTTCAATTCCCCAGTACCCACATAAGCCAGACCCACAAGGTGGTGGCTCTGGTGTGCTCTCTCTCTCTCTCCACTCTCTGCTTGAAAAATGAATAAATAAAATATTTTTAAAAAGTCAAGTCAAAGAAGACCCTCACCAAAGGGGATTCCTCCTGCCTCCAGGCCTTCCCCCTTCCCCTGTGCTATTCCTCATACCTGAACTACGCTCCCTTACCTCTGCTTTCTCCCACCCTTGGATCCTAGGTGGGTCATTGTTTCTGCAAAAAGGGCCCTTTTGGTCCTGAAGGGAACGAGACGTGGCCTAAGAGATGCTCATCGCCCTGGTTATGTCTAATTATTACACCAGGATGAAGCATATGATTGCAGTGTCCTCTCTTCCAATATACCTACTGAGTACCTGGTGCTTGCCCTGGCCTTAACCACACAAGGCACGTAGATAGAGCACCTGCCCTTGGTGAGTGTTCTCTGAAGCAGTTGTTTGATGTCCTTGCTCACTACCAACTACACAAGGAAGGAAGCCTGTTTGAGTCTTTTTTTTTTCCTCTGATTATTTTCTAGTACCTAACAGATCCCTGGTGGACAGCAGAGTTTAACGCACCTTTGTTGGAGAAATAAGCCAAAAGAACATGGCTGCATTTCCTGAGAGAAGAAATGTGATTAGGGACACTGTCTGCTCCTACTGAACACAGAAAGGTCTCCATAAAGGGTTGGCAGGAAACGGAAGTGCTGACAGGCAGTTTGGCAGGTGAAAAGGAGAGAGGGAGGGCAGGCCCCACCCTGGGGCGGAAGGTGGTTATGGTTTCTTGGGCAAAGGATCTTGTCCATCTCTTCTTACTCTGGCCCTATAACCAGGCTGCTCTCCCCTGGAGCAGGCTGGGAGGAACATTCGCGAATGGGGAACCCTATGACTAAATTCAGTGAAGCAGTTTCAGGGATGGTGGTTCACCCTGTGCTTGTTCTTGTCTCATTTCCCTAGAAGCCAATAGGCCCCTCGATTTCACTCTGAGGGTTAGGGTTTCCCCTCAAGGGCTTGGTGAAGCTCAGCGTGAATGTTTTGCATAAGGGTGGGAAATCTTGGAGCTTGGAGAGGGGGTGGGGAGGAGGGGGGGTGTTGATCTCAGCCGACCCTTCCTCTAAAGAGCTTGGGGAGATCCTCATACTATTTAATCCCAGGCTTCTTTGTAGATTGTAACTGAGGGTCAAAAGAGACAGGAGCAAGGAGAGAGGTGACAACTGATAAGCAGGTGTCCCTGAACAAGTGAGAAGCATCTTTGGGACCCTGGCTGACTGACAGAGTGTGGATTTCATAAATGTGTTACAAGGCAGACCTCCAAGTACATTCACCAGGTGCTGGTGTCCTGGCCTGTCTCATCTGTCCCATTAACAATGTGTTTTGGGGGCGGAGGAGCCAGCTCAAGGGGTGAAGTTCTTGTAAGCATTCAATCTCCAGTACCCATGGAAAAACGTTGGGAATGGTGGCCATGTCTGTAATCCTAATGCTAGGAAGGCTTCAGGAGGAGGCTTGTTGGTCAGTCAGTCTGGCCTTCTTGTGAGCATCAGGTCAATGAGAGACCCTGTCTTAAACAGAGATGGCAGGCATTCCTGAGAATAAAACCTGAGGTTGTACTCTGCCACACACACACTCACACACATGTACACGCACACACAGGTGCCTCCATATATATATATATGAATGCGCACACACACATCCATGAAAAAGGACATTTTTCAGGTGTCCACTCTGTGCTGGACACCTGTAATCCAAACACAAAGGAGCTCATTCCCACTCGTCTGTCCTTGAGAAAGTCACTCAGTGTCTCTGACACTTATTTTTCCTTTGAAACTCTTCTGTGCCTGCCTCGGAGCATTACGTCAAGAGGGATTACTCCAGACAGTGCTTTCCAGAACGTTTCCAGAACGTGACCGAGGGTTGTGGAATGTGCAGTTCTTAGCAGGCGCTGTCTTAACCTGTGACCCACTAACTCACTAGATGAATGAAGACTCCCCATGACCTTCAGCAAGCCCTGTGCCCAGCCCAGGACACACTGGGCCTTTTCAGCACCTTCCATTGAGCTGGCATCTCATTTTCCCAGACATGTCTGCTCCCGTCATTCGAGCTGTGTGTGCCTACTGACTGTTACTCTTGTTTGCTCCATGTTGTAACTATTACTCTAAGTAATGCAATTACTCACTCCATAATGCAAAGGAATATGAGTGTGAAGACAGAGCTGTTCCTCTCTATATAAGCTCAGCCAGGGCTTTAGAGACGATCAATCAATTCCTGTGATAACTAAAGAACTTTCTGGTGATTTCAACATGACATAACTGTAAAAGTTAGAGAGAAAATTCCCTCATGAAAATCCAGTTGTTGGCTTTCAATTATGTTCTCACTCTACTCCACTTTTAAGAAATAGACACTAGAACTTGTTGACATTTTGTGGGTATGGTTTATTTGGGAAAGAAACTCCCAAATGACACGTTGTGACAGATTTAAGTTAAAGATCTTAACTGGTTTTATTTTCAATTCTAGAATTGGGTAACACTTTGTTCTATGAAATAGTACCTGTGTTCTGATGGGCTGAGTAGAGGAGATGGGTTTTATAGACAGAAAGGCTAGAAGCAGCAAGGACAAAAGATGGGCCACAGAGCACGAAAATAACTATTTGCTAAACAGGAAGTTATTTCAGGTCACTTTTTTTTTCTGGTTTTTTGAGGTAGGGTCTCGCTCTAGCCCAGGCTGAACTGGAATTCACTCTGTAGTCTCAGGCTGGCCTCGAACTCACAGCGATCCTCCCACCTCTGCCTGCCGAGTGCTGGGATTAAAGGCGTGTGCCACTATGCTGGGCTCAGGTCACTTCTTATTGTAAGGATTAAGGCAGAAGGGAAGTTCATTATCAAACCCATGGAAGTGGTCTGCTGGGGAACATTGGTTGCTATCTCCCTTGGTTGCTCAGAAGGCCAGATTAATAATTTAGCTTAGATTTGGTGATATAAAACCTCATTGTAAGCCATTTTGATGAGTTCAGACTGTCAGGAGTTTAGTTACAAAATGATGACCTCCTATAATTTATATTCTAAATACTAAAGAAATTCCCACCTCTCAAGGCTGACAGAGCTGGGGCTCATCAAATTCAAGAGAGTCTGTCCTGCATCAACAAAGTGCCTGGTGACCAGGGGGGATGTCAGGGCTGACTCAGCCGCAGGGAGCTCTGGGAAGACAAGGCTGGGAAGATTTCACGATCATTGAGTCCAGGTTCCTCTGGGGAAGGCATCTCCCTGACAGTCCCCGGCTAAGCCATAACCCAGGCTCCCCACTGGTGACTCAACAATGTGAAGATCAGAGAGCCTGCCTTATTAACTTTTAGTTTTTTTTGGCTTTTCAAGGTAGGGTCTCACTCTATCCCATGCTGAACTGAAATTCACTCCATAGTGCCAGGCTGGCCTGGAACTCGCCGTGATGCCTCTGAGTGCTGGGGTTAAAGGCATGCACCACCATGCGCGGATGAGCTTGCCTTATTTTGAGTGGCACTCTGGAAGTCTGCTTGACTCCTATTTTCCCATCTTTCTTAACTCTTTGAAGTGTCATCCTTCATTCCCAGGGGGAAAAGCTCCTTTAGTCACCACTAGTTAAGAACATAGGTCCAGAAAGAAGCTAACACTGTAGCATGAATTGCTAAAAGTATGCTAAAAGGCATTTATTTTTCTTGCAGGACAGAGTCTGTTTATACTTCTAAGTAATTCTGTATTCCTTCCTAGGGCTTGCCCTCTCTCAACCCCATGATCTAGCCCCTATTTCTGCAGATGTCTGGTAAGATTTTACATGCTTCAGGCTTCCAAATTGTAGTGGGGGAAATATTATACCTTGGATAAGATAAATTCTAATTCTACCACTTTATAATTCTCAGACCTAAGACTATATAATTAGATTTCTTGAAAGCTGGGTTTTTTCTCATTTCTATAATGGGAGTTATTAAACTAGCTCATTGCAATACTTCATGCATGCAACAGATTTTTTTTTAAGTACCAGCAATGTCCCCAAGCACTGGGCTCCTGTGGAACTGAGGTTTCATTCCCTCTGAAACAGCCATGGAAATGCAGCTATATTGGCTGATGGATAGACTATCGCAGGGACGGGCAGCCTTTCTGTTAAAGGCCAGATAGAGAAGGATTTCACTCTTCCCTCTGTCCACTGCAGTGCAAAGCAGCCATAAACAATCTAAAAGCAAATGACATGGTTAGGTTTCAATAAAACCAGGCTAGATTTAGCCTGCAACTGTAGCTTCCATCTCTTGGGGATAACGCCTAATATTTTGATTCTGCGATCCTTTTTTTTGGATCACTGTAAGGTGACATCCTCAGTATCTATTTGACTCAGCCCTAAGTGCTGGAGCTCTTTCTGGGGTCCCTCCAAATGCTTTCCCAGCCCTCCTCCAAGCCTCTTTCTCTTGCCCATGTGAGCTAGCTTAATGATCTTTCTCTAAAAAGTTATTTATTAGCCAGGCATGGTGGTGCATGCCTTTAATCCCAGCACTTGGGAGGCAGATGTGGGAGGATCACCATGAGTTCGAGGCCAGCCTGAGACTACACGGTGAATTCCAGGTCAGCCTGAGCTAGAGGGAGACCCTACCTGGAAAAATAAAGCCAAACAAACAAAAATAAAAAGGTATTTATTTATTTGCAGAGAGAGAGATTGACAGTGTGGGCATATCAGAGCCTCTTGCTGCTGCAAATGAACTCCAGACACATGTGCATTTTGTGCATCTGGCTTTTCGTGGGTGCTGGGGAATCGAACTTGGGCTGGTGGCCTTTGAAAGCAAGCACCTTTAACCACTGAGCCATCTCCCAGCCCCTTCTAATTGGGAAGTGAATGCAGTAGTCTTCAGTGGTTCCTACAACAGGTGCAGTAGTCCTGCGTGCTGAGGTGCCTGGCCAAGGTCACTCTCCCTTTGAGCATATGGTTTCCTTTAAAACAGGGATGGTGGCGAGTGAATGTCTCCAAATTTGAGCTCTCATGGAATCATTCCTCACCACAGTACTAGTACTCTAGACCCCTGCCTTAAAACATTTTCTAGAACTCTCGACATGGCCCCAGCTGCCTCTGAAGGAGGAAGCGCAGACACAGAGTGGTTGTCAGAAGGTAAAGGGAGCCCCTGAGTCTTCGCTGGGCTGGGCTGTGGTGGGACAGAGAACACCCATGGTGGGGATTGCTATCTTGTCTGCAAGGACGTGGCAGGATGTGGGTGACCTGAACTTCCTGCGCAGGGGGGACCAGGGAACCAGAGGAAAGATGTGTCACCTGACAGCAGGCTTAGCCTGCAGGTCCTGAGTGCTGAGTACTGGGAAATGAGATCCTGCTCTTCCTTCCAGCAGTGGCCTCGGATGGTCCCTTCATGTCGCAGAGTCTTGATTTCCTTCATGAGAACAACTGAATCATTGGCGTTACATTTATGGAGTAGCTGTCTCAATCAATGGCTGGGCCCGTGGAACATGTGTCCTTCAGAAGAACATTCAAGAACGGAGCCTCCTTCATAGTTGGGCAATGTCATTGACTTGTGTTTCCTTCATGGAATGAGTGAGTGAGTGAGACCACTGACGTTTGTCAACTGGAGAGTGGGGAGCAAATGCACCTGCACTTCCTGGCCCCCATCCTGGAAGGCTGGAAGGGACTATTATGGGATATGACAGACCATCTCTGTAAGGTGGGGACTTCTCCCATAACAAGTGCATTCCAAATCTCACATTGTGTGTAGGAGACAGATGGGGGTCAGAATCAAGCCGCTGGTCCCTCCCTAACCAAGAGAAGCTCATAGGCTAGTGTGGCAGTTTTGACGATGGCAGTGGAGGTTCTGGTGACGATCACAATAGCCAGAGAGAATGACAGCTAGGTTGCTGATCAATCTTCCCCGTATAAGTCACCACACAGTTCACAAAGCATGCTGGTCACCAGTATTTTATTTGAGATTCAAAACCAGAGGGGAAAAAAAACACACACTGAAGAACAAACTGAGGTAAACTCCAAGATAAAAGAAGAAAAGCAACTGTGTTAGACCCCAGCTTCTTTTTATTAGTCCCATGGGTGCCGTTATCCCCAAAGACACTATAACTCTCTCCCTTTAAAACACAAAACACACAGCATCAGAGAGTTATGAGAGCAGTTGCCCCATGGGAACTGTGTTCCAAGACCTCAGGGCCCCTTTGCTCTGGTGATCTGAAAAGAGAGGACGGAGTTGAGGCTGGGGGGGGGGGTTTCGATGGGTGGCTTTCTTGGCGGGAGGAAATACACGGGTGGGAAAGGAAGGGAGAGAGTTCAAGGACTGCCAGGGAAGAGCCAGAACCAGTGTGAGCGATGAGATGCCCCCATGGGTGCACCTCGAAGAGGCTCGAGCTGAGATCGCTTCTTCCAATGACCTGTGCAGTTTCTTCACTGTGCAGCAAGGAGAGATGTCTCCCCCCCCCCCCGATTTCTTTGACATTTTCATCCCTTTCTGCCGTAAGCCCGTTCGTAATTAAATCAAAGAACACAGTTGCTTCTGACATTACAAAGTATCAGAATGCTGCTGACCCAGAAAGGGCGCAGAGGCAGCAGCCGCCTGACTCACAGAGAGCACATCAAAGACAGAGTGATAAGAGACCGGCAGGGTTCCTGTGCGTGAGAGCAGAGTTGTCCTGACGCTCTGTGAGGCTTGGGGCCCCTCTTGGCAGCTTCACTGTGGAAAGAAGCATGTGGCTGTTAGAG